>PVKY010000466.1:0-48767 GCA_004027775.1 Bradypus variegatus
ATGCAACACTAACCCTTTTAACTGGGGGTTTCAGAATGACCCTGAGGAAGCTCCTGCTGCCTCAGAAGGCTTACTGCTTGGCCCCTTCCAAAGCCTTCCTTCACTGCCAGGGTAATGGAGGCAGCCTCCCCACTTGGTCCCTCATTGTTACCTTTTTAAACTCTGAATTTCATCCAGCGTGAAGTCAAATATGCTGGCCAGGTGGTGGTTAGTGCTCCAGGCCGAGGTGAAGTCACTCTGTGGACACAGAGGGAAGCGAGGGGGGCAGTTGGTCACTGAGCATCTAAGTCCACCTCACACAAGCCCATCTTCTCCCCAGCTGAGGGTCACACAGGCTGCCTGCCACCAGCCAGGGCTGCTGAGGGCAGGGCCTTCCCTAAGTGAAGAGGCTTATCACTCCCTCCTCATTCCAAGTCCTGACCAGGGGGCCCAGTCACCGGTTCTAGTCCTGGGTCTGCCTCTAGCTGACCGTATGACCTTCACTTCTCTGGGCCTCAGTTTCCTCAACTGCAAAACAGAGACCATAACCCCTGCGCGGCTTCACTCTTAAGAGGTGTCAGGAAACACAGTAAAATTAAATAAGGTTGTAAAAGTGCCTTGTAAACTGTGAAGTGCTGGGGAGATGTGAACAAGGAAAGAGAACGGTGGGGAGCTCTGAGCTGGAGGCTGGGCTCTGACACTGCCTTGATGTGTAACCTCAGGAAAGTCACTGCCCCTCCCTGGCCCTTGGTTTCCCCATCTGGACAGTGGGAGCAAGGATATTGCCTGTACTTGCCCACCCCTTCTGGTTCTTGAAAGAACTTGGGGAGATAAAGGGACAGTCTCTGAGTGCCTGGCTTTTCCTTGTTTAGCTATAATAGGAACTGCCTTCTTTAAGGGATGTGGGAAATTCTCCTGGGGCTGTGGGAGATTCCCCTGGGGCTGTGGGGATCCCTAATAGGTCCTGACCCTGTCGTGTGAAGGTGAAGAGTAAGAAAACAAGAAACTAACACTGGGAATAGCATCTTCCAGCAAAAACTTTGATCTTTTTCTTCTATAAACTCGCCTTTTCTGCTGCTGGAATTCATGAGGCAACAAACTGTGAAGACAGAAAGGGAAGAGGGTGGCTCAGTCAGAGCCTGCTGGTGGGGGCAGGGAGGAGCCTCAGGGGCAGGGGTGGGTCACAGCAGTGGGGGCGGGAATGGGCTCTGAACGATAGCAGCATCTTCACAAGGAGATTGGAGGGGGGTCCTTTGGGTCCATGGGTGTGGGAAGGGGTGGAGGGGGTATGGTGGGCAGAAAAAGGGAGAAGGTGACTCCCCAGGCATATGTATCCAGGTGCTCTGCCCCACCCCCACATCGCCCTGGATGAGAAGGCTCAGCTCAGCCAGGAGAGCTGGGGACCCCTTATGCTCTCATTTCCCCTTCCTCTCTGCCCCAGCCCTCATCCACCAAGACCGATCCCATAATTTGGCTTTCCCTCCAAGCCAGGCAACAGAGGGGCTGTGGTGGGAGGAGTCTGGCTGGGATCTGGGATCAAGTCCCAGCCCGCCACTAACTGGCCCTCTTGGTGCCTCCAGCTGGGACTGGCTGGGTGTGGGTCCTCCCTGCTTACTTGGACACCACCACAGTCACCGGCCCTACCACACAGCTGGGGCTGGGAGCAGAGAAACCTGGTGCTGCTGCTGCCCTTGCCCCTGCTCCCCAGGCACTGACCCAGGCTTGTTCTTTCCTTTCCTGCGCAGCTCAGAGGAGGCACCGTTCTCATTGGGCACCAGCCCCTTCTCAGGCAGCAGCTTCCCTGGAGGGTTGGGGGGGACACGGATGCGCAAGCGGAAAATGCACTTCTTCTTCTTGATCTCCTTGCCACAGAGGAACCTGGTGGGGGGTGGGGAGTAGGGGAGAAAGCTCTGGAGTCTGTCAGTTCATCCTTTTGGTGAGTGGGATCAAGTGTTAAACCACCCTCTCTGCCTCCCTGGGCCCAGAGCTAAATCCCAGAGTGGCCTTCTCAGAGTCAGGTGGTGGCTGAATGGGGCTGGTAGCTCCTCCAGATTCTTCCTCTTGCATGTGTGTGGCCCTTGCTGCTCCTCTCCCTTTTTTTCACTGGCTCAACCAGTCCCAAGGTCACCTCCCACAGGAGGGCTCCTCCAGCTCACAGTGAACCTCTTAAGGTCAAGACACTGGATTCCATACTACTGTGTTCTCTGGGCTCCCCAAAGACAGTGAAAGAACCTCCAGGCACTTCCCTTGTCTTTCCAACACTGGATGAGCTGCCACGGGGCTGCAGCGGTGACCCAGATGCAGCCCCATCCCAGGGGCTTACTGACACTGGAAGGCAAGGGGCCTGATGTACTGAAACCAATCACAGAAGGCCAGAACCCCAGCCCAAGACTCAGAAGACTGTCAAGACTGAAGAGCAGGGCTATATCTGGGCTCCAAGGCCCAAACCATGACAAGGTGGAAAAGGGAGTGGCTAATTCTGCCCAGAGATATCTGGGAAGGTTTCACAGAAGCAGGGTCTGTTTTTTATTCCCCACTGTTTCCTCAGCACCTAGCACAGGGACAGCCAGAGTAAAAGAAATATAATTAGTATTTGTTGATAGAATGAATGAATAAAAGAGACTGATGAGCATCCTATGCAGAAGAACAGAATAAGCAAAAGTGCCAAAATGAGAAAAGCAAGGGGTTTAGTACAGGTAGCACCCAGGACAAAGCAAAGGGGAGGTGGCAGAAAATGCTGGCATAAAGGGCCTTGAAGGCCAGGCTAAGGAGCCTGGACACTCCTTTGTGGTGGTTAGCAAGCATCGTGGTCAGCTGTTTGGAGAACTCAGAAGGTAGGATGGGAAGAGATGGGCTGGAGGACAAGTTAGGAGGCTGCACCCCACATGAGAGACGATGAATCAATTCCTCATTGCCTGACCCAGAACCAAAGTTGGTTAGAGCAGAAGGAGTCCACAGAGATCAGGGGTTGCAGCCCCAGCCCCCACTCCCGTGGAGGTGAGCCCAGTACCAACATGTGTCAGGCTGCTGGGGTGTCAAGGGAGATTGTGTGAAGGAGGTGGGGTGGTTTCTGGATTTGAAGGATGGGAAGGATTTACATGGTGGAAGAGAAAGGGGGTGGTACATAACAGGCAGGGAGCACAGCTTGAGTAAGGGCTATGAGGTAGGAAGAACCTTCAGACTGAAATCCCACTTTTGGGGTCACCATGCATTCCCTCCCCCTCTCCACCCCACCCCCCCACAACACGCACCGGCTTTTGTAACTGTTCAGAGCGTTGAGGAGATGAGGTCCTCGATCTGTCACAGGGGTGCTGGTCAGCTAAGGGGGAACAGGACAGAGTCAGAGCCAGGCACGTGGTGTCTAAGGAGGCCCCATCCCCATCCCCTCCCTCCCTTCCATTCCCTGATGATTCTGAGGCCGTCAGGGGGACCACTGACTTATTCCAAGATTTCAGACAAGCCTTTTCACTTCTCTGAGCTCATTTTTCCATCTGTAAATGGGAGAACCACTCCTGTCCTAAGTGTATCACAAGCTTTAAAAATGTCCATATCCTTGGCTCAGTAATGACACTCCATGGAATCCATCATACATAGTAGGAAATGTGAACCAAGCTTTCAGCACAAAGATGCCCCCTGCAGCACTGTTTCTAATGATGGATAAATGGGAAAGAAACTACATGCCCAACAGTAAGGAAATAAGTAAACTACAGAGAAAACCAATACAGCCATTAAAAATGCCTATGAAGCCTCTTTAATAATGTGGAAAAGCATTTATAATATAATATAAATTGCAAAAAAAAGACTCTGAATTGTATATGTAGTATAATCTAAATGGTATAAAAACTATGCATAAAATTGAGGCTAGAAAGAAATGCATCTATACAATCATAGTAGTTGTTTCTGAGATGTGTGATGTGGGATGATTTTTTAAAAAGTATATTTCCTTATACTTTTGGTATTTTAAAACGTCCTACCAGAAATATGTATCATTTTTTATAAATCAGAAAAAATTATTATTTAAAAAATACTAGCTTTACCTATCATTTAGGACTTCATAACATGAATGTTTTTTATATATTATCAAACATAAAGGTTTTTTTTTTAAATCCCTATCTCATTCAAAGAAGGATTTGGGGCAATCAGTAAAGAAGACTCCTCACTCTGGATGTGATGGAAGATTCCAAAAGTGTCATTAGGGAAAAGGGGCACAGCCCCACCATGCAAGGGGTCCCTATTCAGTCCCAAAGCTGTGCCTGATGAAAAACCAAGCTGCTCACAGCCTCTAACATCCTGAAAGTCTCTGGTTTGTTGCTTCACTCCATGGATCCACGGCTCCTGGGCCCTGGTGACCCATTTCTGCTATTCAGAATAGGACCAGTAGGGGGCAGGCCCGCTACAGTTTCCATCTTAGTCAGGTAATCTCAAACCCCTCAGCAGAGAGCCCTGCTCCAGTCCAACTCAGTCCCAGGCCCCCAGCTCCCCACAGCTGGAGGTGAGGCCCTAACCCATTCACAGCCAAAACCTGGGATCAGAAAGCCCCTTGCAGGATGCAGCCTCAAGAGGCCTGGATTCAGGGATGTAGTAGTGTCACTCGGGGTGAGAGTTCAGAGATGTAGATCCTAGTCCTGTACTGTACAACCCTGGGCAACCCTCTCTGCCCCTCTGGACTTTGGTTGCCCCCCTTGTGGAATGGACTCCTGCCACTCTGACATCCTGGCCCCGGCATACCTTGCCAAGCTGCAGGAGCTCCCAATGGTGGTTGACAAAAGCCAGAATCTCCTCAAAGTCAAAGTACTTCTTCTTGCTCTGCACCCCCAAGTTGTAGAGGGCCAGGTGAACCACGTCCACCCTGGGCAAGGGGGCAAGGAGGTGGGGTAGGTGAGGCAGCAGCCTTCCCAGCTTCAGCTGGAGCCTCCTGGGTCCCGGCAGAAGGGCAGGGGCAAGGATGGGGCCAGGTGGCTGGAAATGGAAATGTTCCCAGAGGGAGGTTGGGGAGAGGAGCCAGGAGCGGCCGGGGTGGGCCTTGGCTGAACCCCACCCTCTCACCATCGCAGGGGCAGCCTCTGGATGTATTCTGGGCCCTGGTTACACACGGAGCAGAAGAACAAGTAGAACCTGTGGGTGGGTGGAGAGGGGCTGATGGTGGGGGAGGGGCTCTAACAACCCATACTAGTCCAGTCCCCTCACCCCCCACCTGCTTTCCTATAATCTGGGTTCTCATTCCTAGCACTCTGGCCTCTGGGGAGCAAGGATAGGACAGGGCAGGAACCAAGAAATACTCCCCTACCCTCTCTAACTCCTGCCCCCAACCTGCTTGCCAAATATCATCATCCTTGAGTGTGACGGAGTTCAGAGAGCATGAGCCGGGCTAGGCTGGGCTGCAGAGGTCACCCTCTTCCCCTCTGAGACACACTCACACATACACATCCAATCACAAAGGATGTAAGACGAAACACCAAACAAAAGACATACTAATATTATATGGCATAATATTATATGCCACTGACTTCCACTGGTTGGAAGCTTGATTAAGTCATCCATTTCCCCAGTGGCTCCTACAATAATGCTGGGTTGGGTGTGGGGGGCAGGGGGGTGGAACCTGTGTCATCCCCTTGCCGACACCTGAAGAGACTGGGGCTAAGGGAGGGCAGTGACTTGACTAAGCTTCCCCACAAGCCAATGGCAACTGGGAATCTGGCCCAGCTTGTTCCTCTACTGCCTCCTGGTCCAGCCAAGATGGGGCTTCTCCAACCCTTACCTGCCTCCCGTAGGTGGCTGCACACTATCCCAGACCCCCAACTTCGCACCTACCGATCTCCAAACATCATGGGCTCATTGAGGCACTGGGTGCAGGCCTCGTGAAACCACTGCCTGCACCGGTAACACTGCAGCATCCGCAGGTACCACCTGGGGAGAGAGAGGAGCCAGCCATCAGCCCAGCCCACAGCCCCAGCCTGGCATGAGCTCGGTGGCCTTCCTTAACATAAATGCAACCTCCACCGTGGGAAAGGAAAGAGAACCCACATTCACTGAGCATTAAGGGTGTGCAACAGGAGATCTTGGGAGCAAGGCATATGCTATCTCATTTGAAGGGCCACTACTTCCATTTTACAGATGAGTCAGAGAGGTTTCCTCAAGCTCCCTCAGAAAATAAGTGGTGGGGGGTGGTTCAAATCCTGGTCTCCCTGACTTCGAAGCCCATGCTCCTCCCCAGCGTGCCACAGAAGAGTCCCCATCTCTGGACTGCACCCCACACACTGCTTCCCAAACACCATGGGCAGGGAAAAGTTTGCCAGGAGACTGCATGGGTGAATAATGGCTCCTGTAAACTCCCTGGGGGCAGGGATCATGGTTAGTTTTTCTCTCCTGGTACTGTCTACCCTATCATAGGGTATTCAACAACTATTTATTGAATATAAATGAAAAGCAAAAAGGTGTTTTCTTAATAACAATTGCTGCTTTGTTCACACCTTGTCTGGTGTGCTCTATGGACCATCTGCATTAGAATCACAAGGGGTCCAGGTTAAAAAACAGATTTGTTGGTCCACCAGAGACCTACTTAATCTTTAAGAGGGTGGTGCTCTGGAGGATACATTTTTAACTATCACTTTTGGTGACTCTGCCCATTAAACTTTGAGAAACACTGCCTCAGAGCTGTAAAAGTTGTATAAGCATTTCCCCATCTGTTATCATCCCCTAGGCCTCCTAACACCTCAGGAAATTGGTGGGGCCAAGGTAATTAACCCCATTTAAGAGAAGTGATTCAAGTTATCTGCCCAAGTTACCCATCTGGAGGTGGGCTGTAAGCCCTCCAGACCCTAGTTCTTGTCAACAAAGATTGGGGCTAAGATTCAACACTTAGGGGCCCTGAAGGCTGAGTTTCCTAACGGCATAGTTCCATCAATTAGCACCATCACCACCAGTAACAGCTCACATTTATTAAGAGCTTACCATGAGCCAGGCACTCTGTGAGCCTTTAAGATACGTGAATCATCTAATGCATGCTAACCACCACCATACGACAGAGAAGCAGTCATGCGGAACTGAGGCTCAGGGGAATGAAGCAACACTCAGGCCCAGGTTCTTAACCACACTTCAGCGCTTCCTCCTTTCCCAAGCACACACCGCGGCCCTGTGTCCCCCGCTGACCAACAGTGCTAGCCCCGCCATCTCCAACTCCCCTAACCCACCCAGCCTGGGTCCTCAGCCCCTTTGCCTTAATATAATGGCTTGCCCCTTGAAGGTCCCTCCCCTCAGGCTTTACCGTCGGGGTCCGCCCCCTCGGGTCCCCTCCAGCAGCCTGAAGCTCCGAACCTGCCCCGCCCCTGGCCCCGCCTCCCCTGGCCCCGCCCCCTGGCCCCGCCTTACTCTCCGGGCCCACCGCAGTAGCAGTAGCACTGCTGCTGGTTGGTGCGATGAGGCGAGTCCCACTCGAGCTCCTCGGGCTGGTAGGACAGCACCATCTTCACGGCCTGCAGCGTCCTGGCGATGGCGCCCTTCTTCAGCGCGCCGCCTTTCTGGGGGGAGACGAGGGCCTGAGTCACCCGTGGTGTCCTGGGTGTGCCACACCGTCAGCACACTGCTCTCAAAGGGGACGCTGACCAGGGTTTGGGGGAACCCATGAAGAAGAGAAACACAGGAGATTTTTCATTTTTTCCCACCAATCCCAAAGTCATTCTCTCTATACCAGAAGGATCTCCATTAATAGAATAGTAAGAGGTACAAAAACAGAAAAGCAACAGTAAATTACCAATATGTATTGGGTGTAGGCGCTTACACGGATTTCCTCTTTTAACAATGAAACACCTTTTATTGGGGGCCTCCAACTCCTGACACCACACCCATGTCCATTTTACAGTTGAGGACACTAAGGCTTGGGGAGGCCAAATATATACAGCTGGTCAGTGACAGAGGCACTGTCTGTCTCTGAAGCCCAGGTGTGGCCCTCTGTGATGGGAAATCGCCCTGAGCACAGGGAGTCTCGGGCTTTCTGACTGGAGCGGGGACTCACCCGCACGGCCAGTGCAAAGATGCAGCGTCGGCAGAACCAGGGCGTGAGCAGGGGCCGGTCAGCACTGCCCGCTATGGGGATGTGGCACTGCTGGTGGTAACCTATGGCAGAGGAGGGGCGGTGAGTGCCCAAGGTCATTCAAGCTGAAGGTGCAGAGCTGGGGACTAGGAGCTCAATGCCTGCCAGCTGCTGGGAGAATGGCTGGCGATGCCCACCAAGGCAGCCAACTGGTGTCCAGGCAGGGGAATAAAAGCGGCATTGGCCCCAGTGGGGAAAGCACCAAGTTCTGGCTTCTCCCACCCACACTGTCCACCCAGGGGCATTCCAAACTCATACCACATCTTACTTTCCAGGGGCCCCAGCTCTCCCCAAGGGTCACACCCAGGGACCTCGCTCCAAGAAACTGGACTTGTCACTCGGACCTCACTGGGAAGCCAGCGGGAGCAGCAGCCATCAGGAGCCAGTGAGGGGGTGCCCGCAGGTCAGGGCCTTCTCAGCGCCCTGCTCGAAACACTCACCCAGGCCACACTTGCCACAGATGAGGATCTCATTCAATGGCCCCGACGTCTTCCCCAGGCAGATGTTGCACTTGGGCTCCTCACCTGGGACGCCAGCTGAAAGAGAGAGGCCCTGTAGGGTCAGATCTGGCTCACAGGAAATAGGAGAAGAGTTTTAAAATCATTTTCCAGGTGCTGAGCCTCTGCTGTGTGCCAGCCTAGCACTGGACCCATATGCCACCTCTCTGAGTCTCCCCAACAAATATGAGGTACCTACTATTATTACTCCATTCTAAAGATGGGGGACTTGAGACTCAGAGAAGCTAAGTCTCTTGCCCAGAGTCCACAGCTAGTAAGTGGGAGAGGTAGGAATCAAACCCATGGCTGTTAGACATCAAATCCGTTGTTCTTTTGACACCGTGCTGCCTCTCCTGCCTAATTTAACTTGTTTTGTTGAACAGTTTTTTGTTAAATAACTTTTAAAAATTTACTATGGAAAAGTTAAAACTTTTATAACAAGGGAGTGTTATAATGAAACTTCATGCTATCACCAATTATGAACTCATGGTCAATCTTGTTTTGTCTGTATTCCTACCCATTCCTCCCCTCCTGTATTATTTTGAATCAAGTCCCAGACACCCAATCATTTTTCCATAAATATTTCAGTATGCATCTCTGAAAGATTACAACTCTCTCGTTTTAAAAGCATAACTACAGCACCTTTATCACACCTAAAAATTAATAATTTATTAATATCAAAAACTTCACATTTCCAACAATCTTTTAAATAAATGCCATAAAAATTTTAACAATTTATTCTTTTGAATTAAGATCCAAATAAAGTCCACACATGGTGATGGGCTGACATGTTTCTTAAGTCACTTTTAATTTCCAGTTTCCCCTTCCATCTCTTTTTCTTCTTATAATTTTTTTTCTGAAAAATACATGTTTTCATGTGTGAAGGGTCTGTGTGGATAAATTAAATACATTTTGATTTGTGCCTATCTTATTTCCCCAAGGGGAGAAATGTCTCTTCATCTTTGATTCCCAGGGTCTAATACAGTGTGTGGCACATACCATTGCTCAATAGTGTTGGTTGAAGAAATGGCCAGGCAGGGACCCTTGCCTCCCATTCCTGAACAGCAACTCCTGGTTGACTTAATGAGGCAATGGATCAATAACTCTGGTGTACACAGCCTTATGCTCATGTTTTGGAAGATGCTAGAGGGGCCACCATGCTGCCCATGAGGAGCTGTCCTCTGGCTGCGGAGATGAGCCCTCCCCCAGCTGAGCGTCACAGCACCTCTGCGGTGCTTGACCCACGGTGGGTCTTCTGAACAAGGTCTGCTAAGGCCAGCTGTCTCTTCCTTCTGCAGTGGGTTCCTTATACTTTCAATATGAGGGAAGCCAGGAGAGGAGATCTTCATTGCTTTGGATCTTCATGTAATAAATTTGGGGCAAGAGAGGCTTGGAGAACAATCTGTCTGCATTCACCACAACTTCTCTGGAGAAAGGGGCTCTTTGGAAGCTCTACCAGCTGGCTGGGTTCTACAGCCTCTGTTTAGCAGGCTTCTTGGAACCCACCTCTAATGGTGACAAATTCTTTAGAAGCTGCTTCCCTGTCATTCCACTGTAACAGCACTGGGTTAAACACCTTACATGGATTATCTCATTGAAGGCTCACAACCACCCTGCGAGGTCAATACTTTCATTATCCCTTTCCAGATGAAGAAACTGAGAGGTAACAACGCTTGCCCAAGGATATGCAGCTACTAAGTGGCAGAGCTAGAACTTGGCGCAAGGTCTACCTGACCCTCAAGCCTGCCTCTTCCCCCCATACTGTCATGTCTGTTCTCCTGTTAGAGTGTAAATGGAAAACAGGTTTCTCTCTCATGCCAACTCTGACTGATTGGTAAGGCTGCTTGCAACTCCATGTTGAAAAATCTGAGTTTTTGACTGATCGGTGATGTCCGTTATGTGCATGGGGAAAGAGAATGGTGGCAATGCCTCCATTTTGTCATCTCTGTGAGACCATGACAGCTCCCCGAGGGTAGGGATGGTACCTGATTCTACTCGGTATCCCCTACAGTGGCCCAAATATGGCAAGGACAGACATTTGTTTGTTGAATAAATAGTGGTTGGGAGAGGAATGAAGACAGTTATGCAGTCCTGGTATAGAAAGTGCAGAGACCAGCCCAGCTCCCTTCCAACCCTGAAAGCAGGTCCAGCTCTGCCCTTGGCATGTCCATCTTCTCCCTGCCTGTTCCATTTTTCTTTCTTGGTCTTTCCCCCAGCCCCAAACTCCTTGCTCCATGGAAAGAGCTGCCCCCATCAATCTTCTTCACACACTGCGAAGGGACACATGCTCACACTTAGAGGTGACAAGTCTGATTTCCTGAATGTCTCCCCATTCCTAGCCCCTGACTCATGCAGAGCTTGGTGTAGCAGGAGATGAGATGCAGCAACAAAGAGAACACAGGCCTGAGACCCAGTCTGAGCTCGCCTAGCCCATCCCTGAACCACTTTCCCCATCTGCATTGACTCCCTCATGAGGTTTTGAGTACTCAGGGAGATGACAAATTAAACATAAACACACAACTGATAATTTGGTCATTATCTCAGGTGGGCTGGGGGTGTCCTCAGACAAGGCCAGGTGCCAGGAGTAGGAGATGGAAGGAGAGAAGAAAAAGGTAAAGGAGGTAGAAGAGGGGAGAGGACCTGGGGAGGGTGGGGTACCCAAAATCTTAGGAACACTCACCATGTTGTATGTCTTTCCACAAGACCCAGTATTTAGAATTATCTTCAAAAGTCACGAGGCAGCTCTGCTTAGAACTGCTGACCTGGGAGACAGAGAGAGGAGCAATTTGGAAATGTGGCTGGGGAAAAAGCAGACTGGAACTTGGTCTTCCTCTCCTGCTTTTGTCTCTAAAGGGCAGAGGGAATAGACCCACTCCTTGTGCTCCAGAAAGTAGAGCTAGGTTAGAAGAGGAGGGAGGGTGGCAATCTCTGGAGGTTGTTTGTCCCCACTCACTGGAATTGTACAATCAAGGACAGGGGGACAACAAGTTAGTGGGAACACAGAGGACAGAAGAACAAGCCAGATGCTTGGTTGCCTGTGGTCCTCTCCAACCTGAATTTAATTTTTTATAGGCTCTCAGAACACTATTCTAAAGAACTAGTTGGATGATGTTTGCCCTGAGGATCGTACCTGCAAAACCAGGCTCTGGCTCCTTCTACTTTCAGCTTTGGGGCATGAGGGACAATAGGTCAATTTCCCAGAAATCCCCTTCCCCCCATCACTAGTTTCAGAGTTAAGCCAGGGAATCAGGAGAGGGATGCTGAGCCTGGGAACAGGAGCCAGGGAGGAAATGTTTACCCTCTTGATCTTCCCGAGGTAATACAGCCCGTCTGTCCACCGGCACAGCACATACTGGCCTTCCGTCAGCTTGGACATCAGGTCTTTGAAGTTGTTCCTGGCCTTCACCAGGGCCCCCTTGTTGGGGAGGTGGCTGGTAGCACCATAGGAGTCCCGAGTCCCTGGGTCCAGAGCTCGAGTCTCCATCAGCTTCCACTGACACTGGGAGAGAGAGAGACAAGGGTTTTCACTCCTTGCTTACCTGCCCCAGAAGGCCCTCTAGGGGAAAGAAGGAAACTAACATTTATGAAACCTGTGCTATATGCCAGACAAATGTACTATTTTACTGAATCCTTGAGACAACCCTGCAAGGGAGATATTATTAACTCCATTTTACAGATAGGAAATCTGAGGTTTGGGAAGGGGAAGTGGCTGGTGGGTCAAAGGCAGAGCCATGGTTCAAAATCAAGTGAGCTGATTCTAAGTGAATCCTGCTCTCCTCACCCATACCATGCTGCTTTCTAAAAAAAGAAGCTCTCAACCAGCAGAGCAAAGTCCCCTGCCAAGCGGGGCCTGAACCACACTCTCTGGCTTAGGGACCTGAGACTATCCCTTAAGCAAACACCTCCCTGGTTCTCTGGGTGAAGGGCCTTCTCCAGGAGGGAACGGCTGAGAAGTTTATACAGCCCCCCCCATCCCCACCCCGACCCCCTGAGATCTAGCCAGGGAAAACTCACCTAGAAAGGAAAATTCCTGGGTGGCTTGTGAACTAGTATAGACTTGGCCATCTGTGTCTTTTGTAATCTCCTTTTTTGTCCTCAATTATAGGATGATTTAATGGAAACCAATTCTGGAACATTTATAGTGGCTTTTGCTTTTACCCAGATGCAAATTTGCTCCAGGCATTTAAGTCACCCCCATGCTACCCTCTCCCTACTGTCTCACCATCCTATAAAATGCACTGCTCCCCACTGCTTTCTCTCTTCTTGTTAAGGGTGCTACCGTGGTCTCCAGGACTCCCAGGCAACCAATGAGTTGCCACAGCCGGCTGGTTTCAAGAACAATGACTTCTGGCATCTGTCCCCTCTTTTTCATCCCTCTGTTCTGTACCTTCAGGCCTCGTTTTTGCGTGGGCCATTCATTCAATAACTGTTTCCCCTATGCTAAGCAATAATTGTGCTCCCCTATGCTAAGCACCTGGGATGGGGGATTGTACCAGGCAACCCAGCACCCAGTGCTAAACAGGCCACTCCCTGCTTTCCTGACCGCCGCCCCCCTTACCCCTGCACAGGGCCACTAATTCCTGTTTTAAAATCCCCTTCCAGAAACCTTCTGTGGCTCCCCAGTGCCTTCAGAGGAAGGTCCAAATGCTCATGTTCAAATCATTCGCCAAGGGCTCCCCGCCGTTCTCTGGCCTCACCTGGCTCCGCTCCCCTGGGCACACTCTCAACTCTCGCCAAACACAGCCTTGCTCTGTTTCCTGCGCCCGCTACCCTGGCCCCCTCCCTCTCCACCTCGGCCCTGAGCGCCTGGTGTTATGCTGATCCGTCCACAAGGGAGGGAGTCCCGGGTGAGTGTGTTTCCGTGTGAGCGTTTGCGTGCTTGTGTGAGAACGTGTAAGATGATGAATGTCTACAGCAGTGTACCAGTGCGAATCTGAAACTAAAACGTGTGTGCGATGAATTTGAGTTTGTGTGCGCGTAAGGGCGTGATGGAGACTGTGAGGGGGCCCTGGGGCCGGCAGGGCACTCCTGGGGTCTCGGCTCCCCAGCCGCCTGCATGGCCACGTTCTCCCTTCGAGCCCCCACCTCCACCCCGCCCTCAGCCTCCACTCCGCCCCCGTCCGCCTTTCCGCTCTTTTCTGGAGGGCAGGGCGCACAGGCACTAGACAGGGGATGCAGTCCGTACCCTGCCCTCCCCTTGCCACCTGGCTCCTCCGGCGCTGCGAGGTCCCGCCGGCCGGGCCTGGGGCCCGGGCCGCGGCAGGTTCACAAACTGACACTTCCTCCCCCGCTACGCCGTGGCGAGCGGGCCGGGCCGCTGAGCTCCCCTCTGGCCGGGCGGGGCCCCCGGCGGCGGTGGCGGCCCCCCCATCCCCGCCTCCATCCTCCCGGCCCCCGCGGGCTGTGATTGGCTGATTCAAACCCATCTGCAAAGAAATGCCTGTTTGCGGGTTCCCGTCGGCGTCCAGTTCAAATCCGCGGCACCCGGACCGCGGGGCCGGGCGGGGGCAGGAAGCGAGGATGATTCATGCGCCGGGGCCTCTCCCGGGGCGGCCGTTGGCTTTTTAAAAAGGGTGTTCAGGAGGAAAAAAAAAGCTTGTAGAAGTCCCCGTTCGGGTTCAAGCGCTCCACTCCTCTGTCGCACCGACGCCAAGCCTACCCCACCCCAATCCTGCCGCAGCCCGATTTCGGACGTGATCAAAATCCCAAAACGCCTCCGTCTCGGTCCACCCCCCCTGCCCCATACGCACAGTGAACAGGGAAAGTCAAGACTTGGGACAAGGGAATAACGACCTGTCACCCACGCCCCCCAAAGTCTCAGAGACCCTAGGGAGGCTCCCGCTGCCCTGCGGGCACGGTTCACCCCACTTCTCTCGGGGGCGCAGCTCGGCAAGACTCCAAACCCCGCACCACCTGAGGCGTTCGACTCGCCAAAGTTCAGAGAGATTTCAAGAGGGAGGTGTGGAGAGAAAGAAAAGTGTAGCGGGGAGTCCCCCTGCCCGGCCCGCCCGCCCGCGGCGCGGAACTTACCGCGAGTCTGCGTGTCCGCCGGTCCCACTTGGAGTCTGGCCACCAGGCACATCGGCGGCGGAGGCGGCTGCGCTCGGCCCGCGGCTGCCTGGCCGAGTGTCCGCCCTTGGGGCCGGGGTCGGGGTCTCGGCGGGGGCGGGGCGGGGCGGGGGCGCCGCAGGGAGGAGGAGGGGGGGAGGAGGTGGAGGAGGGAGGGGCCGGGGCGCTCAGGAAGGGGCCCCCCGGGCGCGGGGCGCCATCTTTTTCGCGTTTTCCCGCGAATTATTGACGTCCCGCTTATGTAATTAGCGGGGGCCGCGCCGGCCTCGCCATTGGAGCCCGCGGCCACCCGGCCCCGCAGCGTCGCCCGCGCTCGCCCTCGCCCGCGCCCGCCCCCGCGCCGCCCCCTCCGCGTCCCAGCTCCCGCCCGCGCGGGCGCGCATCCTCGGCGGCCACCGCGCGCAGGGCGCAGGCACGCGGCGCGGACACACACGGACACGCCGCCCGCGCCACGGCACGGTCACTCCGCGGCGGCGCAGGCACCAGATAGGCACACTCAGAAACAACTCGGGCACACGGCACACAGGAGGCTTGCACTTTGTGGGAGGAAACACACGGACATACTACGCTAAGCACAGGACACAGGCATATAGCTGGCACAGACAGCGGGGAGGTGCAGACACTTGGCACGGGCACCCACAGACTCGCGGCACAGACGCAGAGCCAGGACAACCTAAACGGGCTTCACACAACGTAAACCCGCAACACCCTACATTTGCAGCATAGACACACAGCAAGAGGAGCATAACACAGAAGCAGATACACAACACAGTGCACACAGCACCACATGCACACACAATAGAGGCAACTACTGTACACACTAGGCATAGACATAGATACACTCAAGGATAGACACAGTGTACGCAGCAGTGACACACAACAGAGGAACATAACAGGTATAGAGCCACAATAGTTACAACACAGACATACAAGAGAAACAGTACACCAACCACAAACAGCTCAGCCACAACCCAAAGATACAATCTCTGTTACAAACTACATACATAAACGCAACATGCAAATGGTCCATAACAAAGGACACAAAATACACAGTCATAGGGATAGCAGATTGAGGCTCCAATTAGATAAGTTGCCTACCCTCCCACCCCCATCCCATCCCACCCGCACCAGAGTCTTCCCTCTTCACTGTAAAGTTTCTCACCCTTGGCCCTCTCCCTCCAAAACTTGGGGTGTATTCTCTCCAGTTCAAAGCCTCAGAAGCTCGCACCCCACTTTCCCAGGCTGAGGTCCAGGAGCCCTCTCACCTCCTCTCTCACTTAATTCTATCCCTTAGCCCTACTGCCCCCTCCTCCTTTACTGCCCCATTCTGAGTCCTCCAGCCAAGGCGGAATCCTGCAGTTGTGAGCATCTGCTTTCCCTCTGCCTGAGCCTGGAAAACTGGGGAGCAGACCTGCCAGGGAGGGTCTCCCAGATCCAGAGACCAAATCTCCAAGTCCCAACAGGGTCTGTGAGAATGTGTTATTTATCCACATTCTTCCAGGAGAACATGTCTCAAAGCCTGTGAGAGTGATGACAAGAGCAGGGCACTCCCACTGGCTTCTAAATCGGGGCAGTGATTACAGAGGATAGAGTTTTCAGGCCAGTTTCAAACCTCAGCTGCACCAATTACTGACAGGTGGGACACTGAGCATGTCACTTCAACTCTTATGCCTCAGTTTCCTCATCTGAAATAAAGTTGTGGGGGGGGGTTAGAATTAATGTATGCAAAGTACCTAGCACCCACTGGTTGTGCACTAAGTTATTGCTGTTCTTTCTTCTAGCCATCATTTTCTTCTGGCTTTGTCAAGAAATTATATGTTCATTGAGTGCCTCCTGTGTGGCAGGCCTAGATCTGGGAGCTTATGGGCATACAGGGAGGCAAAAAGCCCAAGTCTTATAGAGGATTCAGGTGTTGGCACAAATAGGGTCTGGACTTGGAATTGGGGGAGTCCTGTCTTGAAGCCCAGCTCTGCCTCTGAGCCAGTATGGGATCTTGGGTGAGTTAGGTCCCCCTTAGGCAACTTTTCTCATTTGTTCAAAGAGGGCAAGTAATACTACTCCGTCTCACAGAGCTGTTTCATAGGTAAAGGTTAAAATAGGCTAAATGCAGGAGCACGTGCTTTGTAAACTAAAAAGTGATACGCAAAATGAGGAGTAAAAGACTACAAAATAGGAAATTATAAATGCAACAAGAAAGGTATAGTATCAAGAGTGATTGTTCAAAGGAGGAAACTTGAACATTGAATTGAGGGGAGGGTAAGCTTCTTGGAAAATATGGTATTTGAATGAGATGTGGAAATAGGGAGGTAGCTATTCCAGGTGGAGGGAATGTATACACCTGAGGCCAGGGCAGAGGGAATTGTGTCTATGAGGCTGGAGTTCAGGTGTGTGGAAGGTAAGGTTGGAAGAGAAGGTGGAGGTGAGTTTAAAGGACTGAGCTCGACTTTCAGCCCATAGGCAAACTTGGACACTTGAGTGTGGTTACAAAGTTGTGCATGGCTTATTCTAGAGCGTGCCATGGGAAGTCTGGAGCAGAGAAGTGCCAGGATCTGAATTTGTTTCAGGAAAATTCATCTGGCAAAAGTAGACAGGAGGGGTTAAAAATGTGAAAAGGCAAGAAAAAAACAACCCAATTTTAAAAAATGGTTTAAGTTTATCGACAGGCAATTCACAGAAGAGGAAACCTCAGTGGCCAAAAATATGAAAAGATGTTCAACCTCATTGGTCATGGGAGAGATGCAAATGAAAACAACTGTTCTCAATACACAATTTTACATCAACCAGTCTGGCAGAGTAAAATGTCTGTGAATATCAGGGATGGTAAGGATGTGGTACTGTTGGAACCCTCAGACACCATTGACGGAGATGTAAAATGGCACAACTACTTTGGAGAACAGTTTGGCAATATCTGATAAAGTTGAAGATGCTCATATTTGAAATTCAATGACCCACTTCACTCATTCAGTAAATAATGGTGGAAACATTGGAAATTGATGAATTGTCCATCAACAGCAGTCCAGATAAATACAGTGTAATATATTCATGCAATGAAATACTATACTGGGAGTAAAAATAAACTAAAGCTGTGAGCATCAACATAGATGTAGTCTGGGAAAAAATCAACATCAAGTTCAGAAAAGGTACATATAATATCACATGCAAAAAGTTTTTTAAAACATTCAAAACTATGCTGTATATGTATTTATGTATTCAATCAGGTAGTAAAAGTATTAAAACATGCATGGAAATGGAAAACACTAAATTTAGATAGTGGTTAGCTCTGGGAAGGAACATTGGGAATGAGATCAGAAAGGGAGTGCATGTTATGTCTGTAATATTTTACTTATTAAAAAAATAAAAAGATCAGAAGCAAATATGGCAAAATGTCAAGATTTGAGCAAGCTGGGTGACTGGTCCATAATTCTCTTTGATCTTTCTCCTTCCCAAGTCTAAAATATTTTCTTTGTTTTTCGTATGTTTGAAATTTTTGGTAATTTTAAAGGGTGGGAGAGGCAGGGAGACTAGCAATGATGGGGATGCAGCAGAGGAGGTTTTCCTATCAGCACTACCCTGACACACGTGCAGGGGCTGGGGCTTATAATACAGTGTCCTTTCCTACCTGTTATCGATTACATCCTCTTTTGAGACTTCCCGGAGCCTGGTATGTCAGGCAGGGCAGGCATCAGATCCATTTCACAGAGGAGTAAAAGGAGGCTTGGCAAGGCAAAATGATTTTCCCAAGGTTGCCCACAATAGGGAGTCAGAACACCCCCCCCACCCCTTAGCTGTGTCTCAGCACCCACCTGTCAGGGGAGACAACCAAAGGCCAAAGATCCCTAAGAGAAGGTCTTCCACCTTGCAGTAAGCCATTCTTTCATTCCACAGTCAGCTTGGGGTGATGATGGGGTCTCCTATGTTTCACTTGGGTGAAGGTTCTCTTTTCTACACTCCTGGGTGCACAGCAAAGGACAGGCACAAGGAAGAAAATAAAAGCCACCTCTGATTTTCACTGCCTCATGTTGAAAATCAACTTTATTGAGGTGTAATTTACATACAATAAATACACCTGTTTAAAATGTACAGTTACCGTCTTATTTTGATAGAATATAACTTTGTTTAGGAAATATTTGTCCAAGTACTAAACAAGTTAGCAAATAAGAAAACCCTCTACAAAGCAGAAAATGCTTTTCACAAAAATGGATAATTATTACTGTAATAATATTTTTGGAAATAATTATGATAAAGGTGCCCCCCGCCTTGAAGCAGGTGACCAGCTAGATGGGCCTGTGTTTCATTGCCTATGTGGCTCAGTTTATAATGTCCTCAGCAGAGAGGTGCTGAGGGTTTTCAAATTCTAGTGTGGTTGTTAATGCCATTAAAACAATAATAAAAAAAGCTGGTTGACAAGCCCGTCTGTGACTTATTGAAGGGCATATGGCCTTGGTTAGCAGCCAAGTCATAAACACATTTACCTGTGGCTTTTGTGGGGAAATGAGAAAAGTCAAGTGCCTGCTCTCTGCTGTATACCCAGGAAGTGTAGCAAAGAGAGACTTCACCCAACTGAGACATGGGAGACCCCATCATCGCCCCAAGCTGACTGTGGAACCCTGGCTAGGTCCCTTCCTTTCTCTGCATTTTAGTCTCCCCATCTGTCAAAAATAAAGTCATATTTATTCACACTCTCAACATTCAACAGCTGGTTGGGGAAATCTGCTTTGGGTGGGCACCCTGCTAGGAGCTGAGGATGTAAAGATGAATAAGACACAGCCTCTGGCCCCAACAAGCATCCAGTCCAGAGTTGGCAGGTGGGATTGGGGGGACAGACACATTAACAGGTTATTGTTAAGAGATGGGATCATGATAAGAGCTGTCAGCTCTGAGCAAACAGCGATGATCTGTAAGGTCCTTTCTGACTCCAAAATTATTGGATTCTATGAGCTTAGCCTAATCTTTATTGCTCCCTCATTGGGGGACCTTGTATAAGTCACTTCTCTGATCTGGCTTCAGTCTCACTCACTAGTCAAAATATCAAGTTTGGAGTGAGTGGTTCCCAATCTTTCTCCAACAGGATCTTTTTTTTTTTTTTGAGGTATACTTTTTGATTTATTGTTACTTTTTATTAGTTTTATGTAATATTACTGGTTTAAAAAGTGTCAAGCATTTAGTGGGTTCAAAAGTCAAAAGTATAACAATGTATTTGTAGAAAAGACTTCCTCTCTCTTCATCCTCCACACTCGATGGCAACTGTTTTCAGCAGATTCTGACTTATCCTTCTTGTGCTTCTCTTTGCAAAAATAAGCATTCACATGTCCACACACGTCCCTTCCTTTCCTACACAAAAGCGTACACTATTTTCTTTGAGCGCCTCATCTTTCTCCCTCAATAGTAAGGCAGAGCTGCATGGCGCCCCTGGGGTGGGTGTCTGAGGGTTACCCCTGCCCTCCCAGGACTGGGCTTTTCTTCATTTCCAGGGTTTTGCAGTTACCAACAAGGCTTCCAGGAAGACCCCGTGCATGTGCCGAAGAAGTGTGGACTCTTGGCATGAGACTGAGGCTTCCTGAGCACCGCACTTTTGGGGAGAGGCCTCCTTGAGACCCACCGCCCCATAGCTGGCTTCTCTGTACCCCCTGCCCATTTTCTCTTGTCCCTGACTTGCTCACCTCAGTATGCAAACATGCTGTCATATGTTCATTAAAAGAAAAACTTCCTCCCTCCTGTAATCCAACAGGATCTTATATTGGTTTGGTCCACCAAACACTGTACTTATTTTTTGATAGTTATTTTGGTTTCTCATTTTTATTAAGGAGGTTCACATATTACATCCAATTACAGTTTTTGATTGACAGGATAAAAATAGTGGAAATATATGCCACTTCATAGCAGGTATTTTCAGAGAGGATTAGAGACTTCTTTAAAGTTATCTCCACATTAACAGAGGAACTATTTTATTAGTAAATTCCAATATTTTTGAGGCATCTTTTCTGGGATCAAGCAATCTATGCATCATCCAACGTGAGGTAGCTGAGCTCCCGCCTCCAAGCTAGGCGTAGAGGAGAGAGAGGAGATAATCTGAGAACAGGGTCCTGGGGGCCAAGGCCCCTTGCAGGGCATTTTATGAAGGAGACAAGATAAAACTGCTCAAGAAACCATCAGAAAAGAATAAAATAGAAGACAGTGGCCATGACATGGTTGACTGAATGGTTCTACTGGTAATGTGGTCTTGAGATCTGGCATGTTCAAAAGCCAGTGCTCTTCTCGCTGGCTCACTTCCCTGGCTGCGAGGTAGGAGAATAATAACAAGCACTAATGTGGATGGAGTGCCCACCACATGCCAGGGACCACCCTGTGTTTCACACATGCTTTTTATTATCCCATTTTACACATGAGGAGAAGTGCAAATATGGCAGAGCTGGGCCATCAACCCAGGCAGTCTAGCTCCAGAGTCTTTATCCACCATGCTCTTCTGCCCCTCTGAATACTGCTCTTTGTTCTTGTAGGTCTTTATGTAACTTAAAAGTTCTAGATACATCATACAAAAACAAAGGTATTTCATCTCACCACAACGCTTCACATGTGAGCAGCTCTTTGGAGTTGATGCGTGTAGATGATGATGTTCAGTTTGAGGTCAAGTGATGGGTACATGGACACACAGAAATAAAAAGCGTCAGACCCAGGACTCAGGAGCAAGTGGAGAGGACCTTCCAAGGCAAGTCACCCAACTCCTCTTTTTCAGATGAGGAAACTGGGTCTGGAGAGCTGGAGAGGCTGTTTGAGTTCACACAGGAAATCAGCAGATTTGATCACAATCTCTGCCTCCTTGCCTAGAGGTTTGTGTCATGTTGCTTTTGTCAGATCTACAGTTGTCCTCTTGAGTTTCTTTTTTTTTATTATTATTGCCAAGAAAATGTCTTTAAAATTCCTCTGGTTGAGTGTTCTGTGATATGTGACCTTCTCATGAATTTCAGAGGGAATCTGTGCCTGGGTGGGGTAACGTCTCAGTGATCTTCACGACCTCCTTCAGCTTGGAAAGGCTGTGATCCTGCTACCAGAAGTCTGAGGCCATTTAAAGAGGATCTTTACTTTGTTGCTGCTCCCGGAAGATGCATCCAGGCTTGGTCTCTCTCTTTTGTCCATTCTACAACCTGATCTTTGGTCCTAAGTTGCAGCAATAGCTCCAAGAGGCTTAGCTAGGGCCATTCAGATCTGTGTCTTACAGTCTCTTCCTCCAAGATTACAGTTCAAGGTCCCATATGCTTCTCACCAGAAAGGAGCAAAAAACATCTGGGGTGTGGTTGTTTGGAGGGGGGCCCAGCTTGTGTGGGAAACACCCTGGGGTAGGAACCTGTGAGCTGAGAGCTCTTCATTCCAGATGTGGTTCAGACCAGTGGTGTCTGGAACTCACCTGTGAGGTTTCGACAAGTTCCTGGGTATGTATGTAATGGTTGGGGTGGGGGTGCTCTCCGAGAGAAGGTGAAGGGTATCTAGAGCAGTCAACATCCAACACAGAGGCCCCTGGGAGTTGTGTAGGGCTGGTGGAGGCAGCGGGCATAGCTTGTACAGACATTAAGCCAAAATAGAGAGATGCAAAGGCAGCTAGGCAAAAAAAGAAAAGAAAAAGAAAAAGAAAAAAAAGAGGTGGCTGCAGGAGGGGAAGGTCAGGGACTGGCCTCCACAGCAATGGGCCCGGGTCAGTATGTGCTACTGGGAAAGCAGAGAAGAGCATGGGCTCACATCAGGGGCATTTATTCACAAATCCTTCAGGGCCAACCCCAGTCTTCGGTGATGCACTCTTGGTGTGAGAGTGGGAGCCACATTCTCTCTGCAGTCAGGAGATGCCCCAGGGTTGTGTTTCTCACTCTTGTAGCTGGTTCATCCTGCTGCAGTCACTTGCCTCTGACAATCACAGGAGGCACTACTCTGAGCCAAGCCTCCTTCCCACAGTTCTCGGGAACAGATCACAGATCAAACCCGTCATGGCACATCTCCTGAGCACCTACTGACGCGTACACAGGTCTCCTTACTCCTTACCCTCTGCACTCCTGCCCACGTTCCCCAGCAAGCCCCTCCTTCAGCAGATCACACCCATAGGTCTGCTTCTCATGCTCGTGACTCCTAAATGGCCAGAAGGGGCCACGTGGGAATGGAATCGTAGGAGTGTTAAGGTAGGTGGTGGTTTGAACACAGTGGTGAGACGAGACCCAGGAGATCATGCCTGGCTTTCAATGATGCAGGCAGCTCCTTAGAGCTGGGTCTGTGTGCTGTGGTATTTCTCAGGCCTTGGTTAAGAGCAGCTGTGCCAACATTTTTTTTTTTCTCCACAACATTTTCACAGCATCCAAAAAGGGTTTTTCTGTTAAGAATCTCCTTGGTCTATGCTCCCAGCACCATGGGAGGTGACTGTTTCCTGCTAGCTCTGTTATCAAGATGGAAGTCTATGACCTGGTTTCAGACAGGGTTCTTGGTTACAAGCAATCAAGACCAAGTCTGGCCATCTTAAGCAAAGAGGGGACTTCCTAGAAGATAATGAGGACTCACAGAATTGACACGGGGCTGCAAAACATGCTTGGACAAATGGGCAGAGCCAGGGGAGCCAAAGGAATTCCAGTCAAGGGGGTGCTGAGGGTACAGTCTGATCCGGGGTCCTCTACTGAGAGTGACTTTATCCTCCAAGGATCCCTTCACCAAGAATCAGCCTTGACAATGAGTATGTGATCAGCCAAGGTTGTATTTCACATGTGCCTGTCCCCTGGCCAGGCAGGAGGACAGGCTGGGGACAGATTTGGCGCCACTAAGCTGTCATAGTGAAGGCAGCTGTGGGAGGTGGGTGCTAGTTTCTGCGCTCCCCACAAGAGGGAATCAAGGTCCTAAGCCATTGACAGTTAGATGGCATTGTTTAAAAAGCAGCAAGCTGGAGTAGAAAAAACTTAGGAACTGGACTTGGACAACCAAAGCGTCAATTCTACCATTTACGAGCATTGTGATCTGGGAAAGTTATCTAACCACTAAGAGCCTTGGTTTTCTCCCCTAAAACAATATCAACAGCTTAAAAAATTACATATGAAAACATTTTGCAAACCATAAATTACTTTGAGCCCTGGAGGGCAGTAGGGGTACAGGACCATGCCTGAAGTATCTTCAGTCTTGATACCCAGCTGGAGGCCTGGCACCCAGTCAATGCCCAGTAAGTGTTTGTTGAGTGAATGTATAAACAAGTGATTATTATCATTGTTCTAGCTTGACCATCAGCTTTGCAGAAAAACCCAGGCAGATGCTGTTGGACTCCGATCGGATTTCGTGAGCTGAGGCCTCATAAATGAGACTGCATCTTTTCTTTTTTTTTAATAAAACAACTCTTTTGACATTTTCTTTTTATTATGTGAAACCTGGCTACTTGTCTCAGGGAGAGTTTATGGAAAAAAAACTTCCAGCTGGCTCTGGGGCAGCCCATAAAAATGTACTGAACACTTTGAGCAGTTAGAAATTAGAAGCTGTTGGAGGACGGAGATCAGTGACGCCATAAACCCTGAAGAGGCCCACAGTATTTCAGTAATCAGCTCTGCGGGCAAGAGAATGCATTCTTCATTCCTTCCTGGTTCCTGCTCACAGGATGGGGCCCAGAATCTGTTAAAGAGGAATCACAGCTTTCAAGTAACAAACACATCTTTAACAGAGGTGTTTTGGGATACAAATGGTATCACAAGTCCCTGGGAGCCGGGAAAGGAAGGGTTTTCAAGAGATTTAACTGGAGAAGTTAATCAGAATATCCACTCTTCTCCCTCCCTGCCAGCTTGCCAAATCCTATCCCTCCTTCCACTCAAGTCTGACCTCCTCTGGGAAGCCCTCCTTGGTAACCCTAGTTTATGTGTTCCTTCATTCATCCAACTCCTTGGATTAAAACTCTCCAGACTCTACTGTTAGCTTCAGGGTCAAGTTCAGTCTCCTTAGCTTGGCATGCAAGGCCCTTTCTGATTTGGACCCTTCCTGCTTCTTTGGCCTCTTCTCCTACTCCCCACTCCCACCCTTAATCTAGCTGTGCCAGACAGCTCTCAGCTCCCAAAGCCCTGTGCCATTCAGACCACAGAGCCTTGGATGCTGCCCTTGCCTTGGCTGAGATTTCTTCTTCTTTAACTGGATGGATAATATTTATTCCAGAAACTCAGCTCGAACCTTTCCTGGGGGAGTAGGGGAGTTTCTTGAGCCCCCCAGGCTGTTAGGTGCCCCTGCTTGGGGCCCCAGAGTGCCCCATGTTTTTATTTATCACACTGTAACAGTCCATTTATACACCTGCCTCCACCCTCTCCCCTCCCCTGGGGGTTTATTCATCTCTGTATCTGTACAGTCAACATGAGCCCTGGCCCAGAGAAGGTGCTCATGTTAAGCCCTGCTTCTCACACTTGACAGCACACAGGAATCACCTGGGGAACTTTGAAAATGCTGAGGCCAGTGTTCCCATCCTCAGAGATTCTGATTTAATTGGTCTGGTATGTGGCCCAGGCATGGAGAGGAGTGACAAGCTCCCCAGGTGATTCTAACTTGCAGCGGAGGTTAAGAACCACTGTAAGTTAAAGCATGCGACTCATCACTTATCCAGCAATCTAGAGTGGTGCCACTCAGGGCATCTGTCAGGGACAAGAACCTTGAACTCGCAACCCCACTGTACTCGCCAAAAGTTTTGTTGGAAGAAACACCATTTATCCATTTACCTGGTGATTGCATGCTTTGTAGCTACGCAATCACCCACAGACCCCACCCAGGCTTCCATCCTATGAGGAGAGGCCTGCATCACAATCATCCATTAGAAGGATGCCTACTGGAGCGCCACCCCAAATCCATATGTTACTTAGTTTCAGAAACTGAGCAAAATGTGTGACCTGGGACCCTGAGCTGTAAACAAGTCACTGGGTTATTATGATGCACACTAAAGCACCACAACTCAAAATATCCTAAAACAGGGCTGCAAACTACTGATAACATGCAGAGCCAAGGAGAGAAGGAAAGAAGGGCCTTCAGGAAACCACAGAGGAGTTGGAAAACTACTCAGTTCCAACCAGTTCATGTCCTTTGGGAATGTGGACCGACCCCATGTTGTCAAATCCCATTCAGTTTTAGGCTACCCCCCAAATCTGGATTTTTATATGAACTCTCCTTTCTAAAGTTGATAGCTAATTCATACTATTTGAATACACTGTTCAGGCCAAACAGCACACCTGCAATCTCATTTAGCTAGAGGACTGCCAGTTTGCAGTGTTTGTTATAAACCCTGTGAGTGGATTAAGCTAGAGCATGGCATGCTTGCCTTGTGTTGGCTTGGCTGTCTCTCCTCAGAGCTCATTTTTGTCTTTGGGACTTGGGCCAGCATGGAGGGGGGTACAGGAAACAACCCCGGAGACTTGTGCTGTTTGTGCAATAAGCACGTTCTGGGGCTGTGGCTGCATTCATTAGCAGTGTTGTCTTCATGCAGACTCACTGGAGAAAGGCCTCTCTGGTCTCAGGGCCTACGTTAGTTAGGTCTGCCTCAACAGCTCACTTGTTTGTGTCTTCTGACACTGTGAACTGTGAGGGATCCAATTGTGGCTGTCAGAAGCTTCAGTGGACCATTTGTGACCCATCTCTGTAAGAGGTGGGGCCTCAAGATACGTTTTGTGTACCTGCCCATTCCTGGGTTCCTCTGACCTTCTCAGTTCCTGTTTTGTTTGCCTCTTGCCACATGTCTACTCCTCTAAATTTTTATTCTCTTGTAGATCAAGTAAAGAAGTTACATTAAGTGCTTTCTGGAATAGGCATGCTAAAATTAAATAAGCCCATAAAAATAGTAAGTGCTCAAAACAAAAGTTTGCTTAATAAATGACTTCTTGAATGATTCATCTCATCATTCCACCCAGGGCCTTGCCCAGAAGCAGGTGTATATTCAGGAAGTAAGGGACAGGATGATGTAGTGGCAAGCGACAGTTTAGAGATGGGAAGACAACAGCTCCGTCATTCCCTAGCAACTGTGACCTTGGCTAAGTTATTTAACCTCTCTGAGCCTCAGTGTCCTCATTTGTAAAATGGGGATAACCTGAGCCCTCGTCTTATTGGAGTTCTGGGGGTACTGAATGAGATTAGTTCTATGATGTGCCTAGTACATCACAGGGACTTAATAAGCAGCAGCTGTTATTATTTGTAATAAAAGCACCTTCTTATATAGTTATTATCCAAGAACCCAATAAATAAGTTGTGTAGAATGAGTGAGGACACTTGCTTTCTGTTCAAGTGGGCTACAGTGTGACGTAGAAGCTGCATGTACCCACTGGAGGAGCAGAACTGAAAGGCTTTCTGGGAAGCCCTCGACCCCTCAGCTCCCCATCACAGGGCTCTGCTCATCACTGTGGGCCTCTGGGGGGGAGCAGAGATTTACGTGGAAAAGGTGCCTGGTGTGGGGTCAGAGCTGAGCAAATGGCATCCAGTCATTCATCAAACTTTTTTTTTTTTTTTGCAGGTGATCAGACTGACTTTGATGGCTAACGATGCCCTGATGCTGTTCTGTGATGGGCACCGCATTAAGGACCCCAAGGAGAATGGCTCCATCCGGGAGGAGAAATAAGACAAAGGTGAGGGAACCTTGCCTGAAAAGTAGGTGAGAGGCCCTGAGCGCCAAATTTAGGATTTTTTATTTTACTCTGCTGCAGGCTTAAATGTTTCTTTCTTTCCTTTTTCCTTTTTTTCCTACCGCACATCAACGGACCCTTGTGATTCCAGCCGCCCCTGGGGCCAGCTGGCCGCTTCTCTCCTGGCCACTCCCCAGGCCCTGGCGGCACTTCGGAGGAGACGCTGCGGAGGGCCGGCGTCCGCCTGCGCCCCGGGGAAACGCGCTCTCGCCGGCGCTCCCTCCCCACGCTCGCCTTGGCGGGGCTCCAGGGGAAGGCAGGGGCCGGAGGCCCTCTTATCGGGCGCTGAGGCCCCGGCTGCCAAGAGAGGGCTCGGCGCGTTCCAGGAAAAGGCGCCTGGGAGAACAGAGCCTCGTGTTTGGAATGTAAGAGCCGCTCAATGCATTCCATATGGCTGCGGGTGCCGGGCGGTTCTGGACCGAGCAGCGCGGGAGAGGGGCGCCGGGGGACGGACTCTGGCAATCAGCCGCTCCCGCCAGCCTCTTGCCCGACCCTCCTCGCGGGAGGGCACGTTTCTGGTGTGTTTGTTTATTGTCTGCCGACCCCACCAGCCTGTGCGCTCCTCGTGGCAGGCGCTAGGCTGCTTGGCCACCGATGATCAGGGCTAGTACAGTGCCAGGCACGTAGTAGGCGTCCGAGGGTTTGCTGAGTAACATTAAATACACGGCGGCATGGTAGAAGGCTTTAGGGATTCTCTCCCTTAAAGAAACCCAGCTCACAATCCCCCAGAGCTCTCAGCTTCAGCTCACATTCCTGAGAAGTTTCTACGTGCCAGGCCTTTTTCCTTCCTTTGTGTATTCCCGGCCGACCCTCCTAAAACTGCGTCAGAGACTTTGTTATCTAACTTTGCCCATGCTGAGGGCTGGGCTCGCCGGTAATTAATGTGACTTGCCCAAGGTCATGCAGTTAGCAATAAGGAGCAGGTCAGGCTTTGCATCCCGGTTTAAGGACTTAAGGTCCAGTGCTTTTTCTATGCAAGCTCTGGAGAGAAAAAACCACTGCTGGAAGTTCTAATCTACCCTGGCCTCCTGGGGTTTTTCTCACTTTGATCCCAGAGTTACTAAGACATGTAAAGGAAGGAATTGTCCCCTTAAGAAAACAAAGCATAGAAACCTCCAGCCTGCTTTACTCTGCTCATCTCTCAGAGGTTTTTAAGCTTTTCTTATTTAAGGGAGCATGATTGTCTTGAAGATGGTGTGTGATTTTCATGCTGTATTTATGAAACAGCTGTAATGGCATGATCTCTGGGTTAATAAACTCTTTGGGTAAAACCCTAGAAGCCCTCCAATTAAAATCAAGACCCCTTAAGACTGCTTGCTACTATTATTGTTTAACACTGATCTGAAAGTTTCAGCCCTTGCAGTAGTAACATGCCAGGCAAGAAGGGAGTGGGAGAAAGACACTAGCCATGTGACCTTGAACAGTGACCTCCACTTTTCTCTGCCTCAGTTTCCTTGTCTGCAAAATGGTGATAATAACAGCAGCTGCCTCATGCGGTTTTTTTTTTGTGAAGTTTCGGATGTTTCAATGAGAGGATTCATGTAACTACGGAGCATAGTGCTTGTACACGTCAAGCCCTTGATAAATAATAACAATAGCTAATGTTGACTGAGGGCTCACCGGTACCTGGCACTGTGCTCAGCACCTGGGGCCGTGGGCCCATGATCCCATTTAATTCTCACAACAGCTTGTGAGGTGAGAACCCTGTTATGCCAATTGTGTAGTGGAGGAGACAGACCAAGGGAGGAAGCCGACTGACAGCGCTGGATGCTGGAGCTTGTGGTTTTCTGGGTTGTTCCGTTTATGTTTGCATGGATCTTTTTAGTATTCTGACCCACTTCATTAGATTTGAACTACCCACCCTAAAGCTAAGTTTCATCTAACTACCCGCCTCCTTCCAAACGATTCTCTTTTCTCCTCTTGCTTAGACTACTCTCTAAGGTATAAAACGGCCCAGAGAAAGGCTATGGGTGGCCTGACAATGGACCCAGAGTTAAGTGGACACTCCAGCTCCCAAACCCCAGAGGTTCTGAGGCCCAGCTCTGCCACTTCCTAGTGTGTAAGGATCTTAGACTCGGTCTCATCCTCTGAAAACATGCAGGTTTTGATAGTATGTACTTGCCAGGGATGTTGGGAAGCTCGCCTACAGGCCCCGTATGGCCCCAGAGCTGCAGAGTGGGTTCTGCAGAGACCCCCCTGTTGGCATGGAGATGGCAGTCGGCTGGGGGCGGGGGTCTGGCCCACAGCCAGCAAGCTCCAGAGCCAGCTGTGCTGAGGCAGTGAGTACAGATGCTAAAAATAAAAGTCACGTCTCTCAGGGATGTGTGCTAGCTCAGAGGCAGGGCTTACCCTAGGCAGAAGGAGTGGGGAGGAGGGGAGACTTCACCCACCACCAGGGCTCCCTACCTGCCCTGTGAGTGTGTGAGCTGATTCTCCTCTATCCAGCTTCATGCCAGACCCCATCCCCAATTATGATGGAGCCAGCTGTGTGCTCCCTCTATAAAGTGAGATCTATCTTCTGGCGCTGTCCAGTGAAAACATGTGAACCACAATGTAATTCTAAATTTTCTCATAGTCACATTAAAAAACAAAAACAAAAAGAGAGATGAAGAGGTAAAGTTCATTTAATAATATATTTTATTCAATCTACTATATAAAAAAGTTTATCATTTCAATATGTCAATATAAAAATATTGATGAAATAATCTTGATTGTACTAAACCTTTTTGGAATCTGGCTTGTAGTTTAGACTTAAAGCACATCTCAATTTGGAGTTGTCACATTTTAACTGCTGTATTAGTTTCCATTGCTGTTGCAAAAAATGGCCACAAACGTAGCAGCGTAAAATAACATAAATTTATTAATTTACTGTTCTGGAGGCCAGAAACCCAAAATGGGTTTCATTGGACTGAAGCCAGTGTCAGCAGGACCGTGTTCCTTCTGGAGGCTCCAGGGGAGAATCCGCTCCCTTGCCTTTTCCAGCTTCTGGGAGCCGCCTGCATTCCTTGGCTGGTGGCCCCCCCAGCCATCTTCAAAAGCAGCATGGCCTCTTCAAACCTGTCTCTGACTCTCTCGCATCCCTCTTTCACTTATAAGGACCCTTGTGATTATAGGGTAATCCAGGATCATCTCCTCATCTCAAAATCCTTAATTTAATCACATCTACAAAGTCCCTTTTGCCACATAAGGGATGCAGTCTTAGGTTCTGGGGATTAGGAGTGATGGTGTCATTATTCAGTGCACCACGGGCACGAAATAGCCACATATGTTAGCTCCCTTAGTGGAGAGTGCAGCTCTAGGGAGTTAAGGTGAAAAATCTCATTAGAACTCCTGGCTTCACGCCCCAGTTCAGCCACTAACTCACTGTGGGACCCTGGGCAAGTCACTCCATTTCCCTGGTTGACTGTACTTTCCTTATCTGTAAAATGGGGTTGATAATAACCCATGGTTGGGAAAATGCAACAAGCTACCAGGGGTGTAGATGCTTAGTTAACAGTACAGGGTGGGTGTGATTGACAGGTGATGGTGGTGGGGCTGCTGTGTAGTGGGATGGTAGGGGGTAGGGGATGGGCAGGAGCCAGCAGGGTCTCTGTAGGGCCTGGGTGGAGAAGCTGGAGCCTCTGGGTCTTGCTCTGGTTCTCCCACTGGCTCACTGTGCTAGCCTTGGCAAAGTCCTTTCCCTCCCTGACCTGGCTGCGTCCAGATGCACAGTGGGTAGGTGGGTGTTAGGCCACAGGTTCTCTAGCAGCCCTCTAAGGCCAGAGATTCTTGGGCTCCCTTTGCCGCCTCTACAGGTAACACACAACAAACTATTCCTGTGTCTAGCTCTCACCTGCCCCAGCAGGCAGGGCCGGCCAGCTGACAGGAGCACTGCAGGCAACCCAGGTACCTTCGCTGCGTCAGCTTCTGCCTTCCCTGTACTGTGGGTTTGGAAGAGACCTCTCGGCCAGGAGGGCCCAGCATCAGTGCTGAGGCTCTGAAAACACCTGATTGCAATTCAGAAAGGAACGCTGTAGATATCAGCAACCGAACACCCTAGTTAGGCAGGTTCCCTGACAACAGGAGAAAAGGGGCTCCCTCTTGTGATGCTGGAGATGTAGGACTTTGCCAAAGCAGCCTCAGAAGTGCTTGGTACCTGACCCTCTGACGGTTTATTTGTTACTGTCTCCTAAGTGTTGGGGTCTATGAGCACCTGGGGGGCCCGGGGTGAAGAGGCCCTGGTCAATGCCCTCTTACAGTCCAAGAGTCATTTCCTAGGCAGGGTAACCAAGGCCCAGCCACTGGCCCAAGTTCAGTCAGTGATTTGGAAGCAGAGCCAGGACTAGTGGGAGGGGGTGGGCTACAGCCTTGAGTTATGACTCAACTGGGCTGGAGGCTGATGGGGAAGGCACTAATACAGTCACAGTAATAATACTAGGTACCATTTATAAAGCTCATGCTTTGCGCTCTCTGTGCTAAGTTCTTGCCATGCATTGGCTTGCTTTGTCCTCACAACAACCCTATGAGGTAGAATTTATCACTACCAGTTTACTGTTGGGGAAACCGAGGCACAGAGAAGTTAAACAACTTGCCCCTGGACACACTGCTAATAAATGGCTGAGCCAGAACAGGAACTTGACTGTTGGACTCCAACACACGTGCTCCTGAACAAATGAAGTGTGAGTGGAGGTGGGGTGGGGAATGGTCTTAAATGACCTGCACTCACGTCCCCATCACCCAGGGAATGCTGCTCATGGGCTGTGGAGTGCCCTGTGCAGGTCTTGGGGAGTAGGCAAATCCACCAGGGTTAGTGCTGGAGGCCTCTATCAATCACCACCCACCTGCCCACTGTGCAGATGGGAAAACTGAGGTCAGAGATGGAGCGTGGCTGGCCCAAGTTCCCACAGCAAGGGTGGGGGTCCAGCAGGCTGAGCACTGGACACTGATCACCTAGTGGGGTTTGGGTGTCTTCACTACCCCCAACTCCATTCCTGAGAGATCTTTATGGTAGGGGGGGCAGAGAGGAGATCCCCCCCACCCCCTATAGTCCCAGATGCTTGTGCAACAAGTAGATTCCATTCCACTGCTGGCACAGGGACTTACTGACAGATGGAGCTGCTCGTAGGGATGGGAGTGGGGAAAAAATCAGTAGTTTCTGTAAAGGGAATCATCAATATTGGCAACAAGTGATTGCTGCAGCAGAAAGGGCCTTGAACTGTGGTCAGAAGACCCAGGTCCTAGGTGGACTTGGCCCCTTGGCAGTGGGTGCCCCCGAGCAAGTCACCCTTCTATTCTAAACACCTTCTTCCCTGTACAATGGCTCAGAGTCCCTAAGATGGAAGAATGGGTCAAACTGTGCTACAGGGTGGAGGAAGAGCGAAGGCAGAGGTGGCGTGGGATGATGGCTCAGCTGACCTCCTCCCCACCAGCCAGGAGGCAGAGACCACCACAGCCAAGCCCCCAACCTGCCAGGGGCTGCTCCGTCTCTGGGCCCCCATCTCCCCACCTGTACAGGGGCCAGCTGTGATGGCTGTGGCTATATTAGCACCATACCCTCCAGAGTTTCCGAGGAAGAAAATGCCTTGAGACTGGTGGGGGCTGAGAAAAGAACCCAACAAAGAACACCATTGGCCCAGATGATTGTAATATCCTGGCCCCCTCTGGAATGGCCCCCAAACTCTGTCACACGAATGGGCTTAGCTTAAACACACACACACACACATCCCGGGTTCCTGGCAGATGCCGAGGCAGCAAATGAGATCCAGCTCCTAGCAGAGGGTCACTTCCACAGCAGTGGCTCCCTTCATCCTTTCCCTTCCTTGTGGCTGATGTCCATCCCACCAAGTGGCCCTGCGGGGCGCAGCACTCCAGGCAGGGGCATCTCCACTGGAGGGGCTCCTGGAGCAGACGGGCTGGCAGCCAGTCTGGAGGCATGCCGGGACTCACTTGTTTGACCCACCCCCAACTGCATTCCCCCAAATCACTGGAGAGGACCTGTCAGTGAGGAAACCCTCTGGCTATGGAAGCAGACAGACCTGTTAGCTGTGTGACCTTGGGGATTTGCCTAGCTTCTCTGAGCTTGTTTCTTTATCTATAAAGTGAGGAAAACAGTACCCTCTTCCCAGGTCCGTGGTCAGTATTAAGTGGGATAATATAAAAGAAACAGTACAAATTCAGTGATCAATAAATTATAGCTATCATTTTGTCATGACTATTTAAAAAACTAATTTACAGTCTGTGCAGAATCAAAACTGGATCTCAGAGCTGATGGCTATGTTTTTGCATCTTTTCCACAATGGTACGCTGGACCAGTCATTGGACACAAGGGTTTGAACTTGGCATAGACTAATCTGGGTTCAAGTCCTGGCTCCTGGCCCTTGTGTGACCTCGCGTGAGTGATTTTTACCCCTGGGAGCCTGAGTTTCCTCCTCTGCAAAACAGGGATGATCATAATCACACCTACCTCATGGGTTTTTTATGAAAAGTGTCATGAAATGACGCATCTAGAACCCTCAGCACAGTGCCTGGCATTGAGCTAAGTGACATAATTGTTTGAGATTCTTGTTACTGATATTATCAGACTGGAACCCCGTGGCACACAATGCTGGTGGCTTCTGTGCTCTTGGCATCCTCATATCAGCACTGTGAGGTTAGGATGCTCACCCAGGTGGCAGAGGTGGAAATGGGCCATGGTAAGTCTTGGCTCTCAGCTCAGTAAGAGAGAGGGGCTCTTGTTGCTACACTGGAGCTGAGCTGCTTGGAGGCAGAGGAAGCATCACTCTGCTGGGACCCAGGCTGTGAGCACAGGGTCACCCCACACAACCCTCCACCCCCATCCCCTCCAGACCCACAAGGCAAACCCCCACCACAGCCCTTCCCCAGACTGAGAAGTCTGGGAGACCTGTGGTCAGGGCCCAACACTCTCTGAAACTGGCTGGGTGATCTTGGGCAAGTCACCTCCCTTCTCTGTGCCTCAGTTTCCCCATCTGAAAATGGTTATAAAAATCCCAGTCCCAGATGGCATCAAGAGATCTGAGTCTGAATCCTGCCTCTATTACTTATCGGGAGTGGCCTCGAGCAAGTTACTTCACTTTTCTTAGTTTCAGAGCCTGTCTGTAAAAGGGGGCTAATGGTAGAATGTTACATTATAATAGGCTAAGTCAAAAAAAAAAAAAAAAGGAGAGCACAAAGCTGCATTTAGTATGATTCTAATTCTATTTTTAAAAATATATGTATGAGTGTTTGTATATATCTTTTTAAAAAGACAAAGAAAATTTACTCAAGTGTTCATTGTAGTACTTTCTGGATACTGGACTCACGGGTGAATTTGCTTTTTTCTGTAAGTCACTTCTGCAGTTTTCTATAAGGAGTATGTGTCTCTTCCTATGTGAAATGAGCAGTTAAAGGAATAAATAATAGTTGTCCCCACTGCCCAGGGCCGTCTGAGGCTCCCCTGCGGTAATGACCAAGGTGGCCCGGGAGCTGCAGGCTGAGCCGCAGTCCGTGGTGTCCGCTCTCCTGGGTCAGCGTGGGGGTTGGTATCCGGGGCTCCCGCAGAGCTGGCCCTGGGTCTGGGAGCAGAGGGACCCGGTGCTTCCCAATCCTCCCAGGAAGACCTGACCTGCCGCGGCTGCTGTGCAGGCTGCTCCCCAAAGGAGGCCCGAAGGTGGGGGAAAGACGCTGGACCCAGTGAGGCAGCGGCTCTGCCTGCATCTCGCCTTCCTCGCCCTGAATCACCCGTAAGCCATGAGAGGTCAGGCCTGGCGCACTTAACACAGGCCTTTGTTGGAAGACAAATTAGTCAACGACCATGTTAAATCATTGTGTTCTCCTGCTGTCAACAGTCCAAAGGGCCACCTAGCAGGTGCTTTGGGGTTCCCCCCACCCTCAGCTGCATTACGTCCAGGCAGTCAGGACAGCACCTTCCAGGCTCCAGCCCACCCCCCACCGCGGCCCCCATAGTCCCACCTGTCTCCCAGCGCCCAGTGTTCCCTCTCCCCCACATTCCCATCCTCTGCATTTCTTAATATTTTCAGGCTGCGTTTAGGTGCCACCTCTTCCTCCTTGCTTCACCCCAAGGATCTGGGATCCTGTGGTTTCTCTCAGCTCCCCTTACTTATCGGTTATTACCACTGACTTATGTGCCTGTTCCCCCCACCCCGCAACCCCCTGAACTACGGGTTTCTTGAGGGCAGGGGCATTTACCTCTCCACCCCAGGGTCCAGCACAGTGGGCAACACATGCGGGTCTCAGTGAAGCTCTGCGGAAACAATGGTTGTGTCACACCATTTGCAGAGCTTCTCTTCCCAACAGAAACAAGCAATTAAATGTGCAGAGTAATTGTTGTCCCTAGTAGTGCTTGTCCTACAGACCCCCCTTCAGCTCAGTGCTTGGTGAGGAGGAAGGAAGAAGTCACTTGCCGGGACACCAGCTGTCAGGCAGAAGTCCCCATAATTTGCTGGATCAGACCTTGACTCATTACAGAAACCCATTAAAGGAAAGCGAGTCTGTCTCTATTACCAGCAAGCTGTCAGCAGCGGGGACAGGGAAAAGCAGTGCTAGCATGTTCACAGCCTGTCGCGCGTGGCAGGAGCCGTGTGAACACAGCACTCAGTCCGTGACAGTATACGGGCCTTGTGAGCCAGACGGGGCCAGGCAGGATGACTCCCTCTGCTTTCAAACGAGGAGACTGAGGCGTTGCAGGATACCAGGTTTAGAGACGGGTTCCGAACTGCGTTTTCTGATGTATTAAGTCCACTGTGCCACGCTGCTCCCTCACCTCCTTTGATCCTCACAATGCAGGGTTACGGAGAAAAGGCAGGGCTGCTGAGCCGTTTTCCAGATGAAAACCCTGAGGAATGAAGGTTTGAGTGAAGCTTACTGCAGCCTCAGCAAGTAGAGGAGGAGTAAGCTGTAGGGAAGGATGGTGGGAGAGGGCAGGTTTCTCACCTGGAACCTGGGTGGCAACATGAAGTCTCAGGTGTCTGTAAAGTCGTGTGGGGTCCCTGTGGGGAAGGGTCGTGTGAAGCCACCAAGGTGAGCTGGTGAGCGTGGCCCAGCCAGGCCGTGGCAGGCTGACAGCGGAGCCCATGGTGCTGTACTCTCGCCACCCTCGCCTGGGTAGCATTTCCTTTGAGGTTCACAAAACCCAGTGAGGGAAGCAGGCTGGGTGCTTATGCCCACTGTGGAAAGACGATGGCATTCCAAGAGGTGGGGCTCACGCTGGCTGCTCACTGGCCTTTGGTGCCACCTGCAAAACTCACGGTACCACCCAGCACCCAACAGCAGGCCTTTCCAACTTGGCCCAGTTAGGACCAACTCCCACAGCCGTACACTTTATGAAAACTTCAAAAGAGATTTTATTACTTTTTTTTCCTTTTCTTTCATTGGTTTTATACATATTTAGAAAGACAACTTTGGTTCAGCGGCTCAGAGGCCTTAGTCAGTCAATTGGGAGAAGTGAATTCAGGTAACGTGGGATTCTGGAAAGCACTGAAGATGGGGCAGGAGGAGTGGACAGTTTATGACCCTCCTTCTCCACATTCCTTCTGGCTCTCCTGGTTGCTCACAGTGACCTGGTTTCACCCAGACGGCGTGAAGAGGAGCTGGGCCAGTGGGGGCACAGGATGCAGGAGCTCTGCGTGCTCACACATGGTGGGGAAACTGAGCTGCCAGGCCCCAGTGGCAGATGCCACGCTGGCCAGCTCAGCTCAGCTGCAGTCAGCAGGCACTGCCTGAAGGAGAGCACCTGAAGGCGAGTGAGTAACTGGAGAGTGGGAGGCTCCTAAATATTTTCAGCCCCCTCCAGCCCTAAGCCACACCTGGGCCAGGAGCCCGACGAGCGGGACCTTCTGGGCTGGAAGAGACCTTAAAGGTCTTCAAATCCAACCTCCAGTCTGAGGCCCCATCCCTCCAGTGTAGCCAGTGGTGAGGAGCTCCTCCCAGGCCTGGACAGACTGAATTCACATTGCCATCCCACCTCTTCCGCCCCCTGCTCCTGGGCCTGAGGACGAGCATGTTTCCAGTGCTCCGGGTGACCCTTCAGCCTGTCCACCCCGAGATCCCCCTCTAGGGCCTGGTCCCATTTTCTCCCGTCTTGGTTGAAGTCCGTCAACATTCAAGCTGGAGTGGCTCCCAGGGCCCCCCGTGGGGTGCTCTTGCTGCAGGGGGGAGTGATTCGGCCACAGCCTCCTTCCGGACCCTTTGCGGGCCCAGCCCAAGGTGCCACTGCTGTCCTGAGCTGGTGGCCGGCCTTCCGGCAGTCCTACTCAGACCACAGCAGCCCCGGTCCCTCTGCGGGAGGGCAGGCAGGACCTCACAGTCACCTTGCTGAACCCCCTGTCCCAGCTGGGGCTCCCTCAGGAGCCGGCCTGGCTCGCTCGGGCCCACCGGCCTGCCCTATGCGCTGGTCTCCACGATGCACTTGAGGAACATGGTGTCGTCCTTTACGTAGGCGTGCTTGGACGACTGCAGCCTATTAAGGGGGAAGAAGAGCGGGCAGCCGCTGGCCACGTTGGTTTCACTCTGGGGCCGCTGGAAGGACGCTGAGCTCAGGTCGGGCCGGAAGGCGTCAATGGCATGCTCGCGGTTGTTCTGGTCAAGCAGCATGAAGGTGACCTGTGGGGACAGGCGGGGTGGGTGGACGGTCAGGCCTCGAGCAGCACCTGAACACCTGCGCTCTGAGCTGGCCTCATGCCTGTCACAGGTGTGGCCCCGCCGACCCTTGTTTCAGGCCACCCCCTCCCTGGTGAGGGTCCAAGAATCCATGGAAGGACCGCCCCAGCTGGTGGTGCAAGCCTAGTAAATGGAAGCATCTGGTACTTGGAGCAGGATCTGTGGGCTGTCCCATGTTTAGGGATCAGACCTACCCAGTGGAAGGGGGATTCAGATAACACAGAGTCCATTTTTTTTTTATTGTGGTAAAATACACCATAATATAAAATCTCCCATTTTAAAAGGTACAATTAGGTGGCTTTAAGCACATTCACAGTGCTGTACAGTCACCACCCACACACAAAGGTGACCCACAGGGTGGGGGAGCAGCACCGACAGTTCTACCATCTAGTTTTCATCACACCAAAAAGAAACCCCGTACCCGTGAGGCAGTCACTCCCCACTCCCCTCTTCTCCAGGCTTCTGGCAACCGCTAATCTGCTTTCTGCTCTACAAATTTTCTTATTCTAGACTTTTTATATAAATGGAATCATAAAATATGTGGCACCTTGTGTTTGGCTTCTTTCACTGATCATAACATTTCCAAGGTTCATCCATGCCATACTATATATCAGAACTTCTTTCCTTTTTATGGCTGAATACTATTCCATCGTGTGTATACACTGAAGCTTCTAGTTATCTGCTGATGGACACTGGGCTGCCTCCACCTTTAGTTGTTGTGATGCTGTCAATTTTGTTTGGTGGACTGGAGGCAAATAGAGGCTGAAATGGTGCTATAAGGAGACCAGACTCCACAACCTGTAAGTCCCTTCCCACCTCTGAATTTTTTGATTCATTGATTACAGCATCACTCCTCTAGGGCAAGGCAGAGGGATGAGAACAGATGACGTGTGCTGAGGGGCTGCCAATTAATGCCCTGAAATGCATTATATACACAGCACATCTGTCTCTATCCTGGGAAGCTGATGATCTAAAAGTCACACTGAAACACCGATCAGGAAACTGAAATGGCTTCCCATTGCCCACTGAAGAGGTTCTCAAACTGCACATTAGAATTTCCTGGGGAGGTTGTAAAATCCCAGTGCTCAAGCCTCACTGTTTACTGGGTTGAGATCTAGTCATGGGTATTTTAAAAATCTCCCCAGCATGTTTCAGAACCACTGGCCTCCTGACTCATATCCAGGCCAATCTGCCCTATCGCTCTCAGCCCACTTGCTTTCCCCCAGCCTAGTTCTGTATTCTTGACACCCCCACAACCATCCTGTACCTCGGCAGTTCTTCTGCAGGGAATGCCTTGCCTTCTCCCATTTTGTGAAAATCCTACTGCCCAGGCTAGCCAGGAAGTTTTCCCTGTTCACCCAACCATGTGCATTTCCCTTCCACGTGCCTTCCAGGGGTGCTCTGTTCAGCACATTTTAGCTCCTGGACTCAAGAAGCTAGAAGGGACGTTGGCTACTAGATCTGGGCTCAGCCCCTCAATTTATAAAAGGGAAAACGTAATGCAGAGAGGCAAGGGGCTGGCTTGCCCAGGTCACATGGCTAGTTCATGGCCATGCTAGGATGAGCATCCAGTTTTCCTGTGCTCCCCCACCCCACCTCCATTATCCCCAAGAGGGAAGGCCCTCCTGACCCATACCTTGTTCCGGAAAGGCCAAGGCAGCAGAGCATCATACTCCCCTCTCATGATCACAATGAAGAGTGACAAGTGGGTCCTCTTTCCTGTCCCATCCCCATTGAGGTACAGTCGCAGGCACAACTTGTAGCCATACTTGGCAGTGTAGAAAGCTGAAATGTGGAAGCCAGAGTCAGCACAGAGAAAGCTGGGAAGTGCTGGACTTTGCAGATGAGGACACTGGGACCTAGCAGTTAGACTTGCTCACTGTCAATGGCTCAAAACTCAGAAAGCTGTGGTTAGAGCTCAGTGTTCTTCTTAATCACAGAGTGTGATGGTAAAGTTCATGCATCAACTTGAGTAGGTTATGGTGTCCAGTTGTTTGGTCGAGCAAGCACTGGCCTGATTGTTACTGTGACAATTTCATGGATAAAAATCATCAGTCAATTGGTTGCATCTATATAGGGCTGATTACATCTACAATCAACAAAGGAGAGTACCTTCAGCATTGAGTGGAGTCTACCCAACTAATCCATTGAAGGCCTTAAAAGGAAATCTGAGGATTTCAGCAGCCAGAAGGAAGAATTTCTATCCCTACTTCAGTCAGCCAAATTCTCCTGGGGAATTCATCAAAACTTTTATCGGAGTTTCCAACTTGCAGCCTGCCCTATGGAATTTGGACTTGCCAATCCCCATGGTCACATGAGCCAATTCCCATAAAAGTCTTATAATATTTACATATATATATACAGCCAATTCCTATAATAAATCTAACAGTTATGTATATATATATATATCTTGTCAGTTCTGTTTCTCTGGAAAGCCCTGACTAATATACAGAGAGTCAAAGTGGAATGGAGTCTTAGAGATCATCTAGTCCAGCATCCGGCAACCTTAAGGCCCCTCAATCACCTGGAGGGTTTGTTAAACAGGTTGCCAGGCCTCATCCCAGAGTTGCTGATTCAGTAGAGCATTTGCATTTCTGACAAGTTGCAGGGCATGCTGGTGCTGCTGGTCCAGGGACCACACTTTGAGAACCACTGATCTAGCCCAACCTGCATTTTACAGTTGGAAAGGAGCCAAGTGAGGGAAGCATCCTGGAGGCAGAGCCAGGATTAGGGACCAGGTCTCCTACCTCCAAACATGGATTTTTTTCTGCTGCATTGGGCCAACATGTTGGGGTCTTTTGGGGACTGGGGAAGTGGGGGGTGGCTCCCAGCTCTGTTGGCCACACTCAGCAAAGGCTCTGAAGGATGCACTGTCCTGCACAATTCAGCACAGGGCCCTCTGGGGCTCTCTCCCTGGGCAGCTGAGAGGGCCATCCCGAGGGTGGGTTCTGGCGGCTGTCACCACCAGGCCCCTCTGGGAGGGCTGAGTGGGGACAGGCAGGAAGGGGTGGAGGAGTGGCAGGCAGGAGGCAGAAGACACTGCTTGCTTTATTACTCTTCGGAGAGAAGTGAAGAGAAAAGGTTTACATGTAGGATGTGAGGTCCCATGCAATGGAGGGGCTGCTCCTTTGGGGGGCCCAACACTGAGCCTGACAGAATGGGAAGAGGAAAGAAGCCTGGCTTTGGGACCCAGCCCCGCGAGTCTAGGGTGCATCAGAGATCCTGATGAACATGGAAGATAGGAGGGGCTGTTAAAATCATAATCGGCAGAAATCTCCCTTTCCTGACCCACCCTGACATACATGTGAGTGAGGGGAGCCTGACAGCAGGGAGTCTGAGTCCTGGCTCCACACCTGACTTGCCATGCAGCTTTGGGCAGGGACTAAGCCTTCCCAGGCCTCAGTTTACTCATCTGTAAAATGATGTTGAGACAAGAGGGGCCTGGTGAGCATCTGAGACATCACATGTCCCATCCCGCCCAGTCCCTGGAACATGGTGCTGTTTAAATGGGCGCCACTGCCCTATACTGATATACACAAATGGGAATTTTATGCACAAATACATGCATTGTTATATAAACACATATCAGTGAGTTCAGAGAAACATTTACTGAGTCACAACTTTATGCAAGACATTGTGCCAGGTTCAGTGGTTCCAGAAAGGAGTAAGACCCAGCCGGCCTCAATTTACACAACCCTTGTTCACCTGGTACCCAGTCACACACAAATGCAGGTTGTGTGTCGCTGTCACTCACTATCTATCAGATCACCAGCTCCCTGAAGGCAGAGCTCCTACTGCATTCACCTGTGAAAATCATCATCCACATCCCTCTCATTTGCACAAAGCTTTGGTTTGCACTGTGCTTTCTTTCACACCCGGAATTTACATGCAGTAGATGACTATTTTTATTCTCATTTGTGCAGGGAGATGAGATGGCAGGCCCGGGTTCAACCAGCCCCCTGTCATACGCGGCTGAGCAGGACCTCAAACCCAGCTCTCTCTCTTCAGAGCTCCTCCTCTGCCACGCTGCATGGTCCCAGGACGGTTCCTGGCTGTGGGAGGCAATCTGAATGGGCACTGGCCTAGGTGGTAACAGCACAGTCAGTGCAGGGTTAGCTGCTCCTATCTCTGTGTCCCTGGGGAGGTGTTACCTGGGGAGAACAGGCTGACAGTCCTGCCACAGGCTGACTCATGGCACCGCCTGGTGACGTTGGTGATCTTCCACAGGAAGGTGCCATCGAAGGAGGCCTCCTCCAGGAGGCGGAGGCTCTGCTCCAGCTTGCCCAGGGACTGGTCTTTCTGGGCCAGGGTCTGCTGCAACTCCACCACCTGTGGGCAAGTCCACTCAGCCAGGGCCACCAGCACCAGCCTTGGGGCTATGGGGTGGGGATGGGGATGGTGCGATATGGCGACAGACCTGCCCAAAATATACCTTCATGACCACGTCACTCTCGGCATGTGTGTCTGCCTTTGCGTGTGTTGCTCCCTCTGTCTGGAATTCTTTTTTCTTCCTTTTCTACTGGCCAGTAGGAATCTTGCTGATATAGCTCTTCTTGTGGGAAACCTTCCACCTTGCCCTAGCTCAGCTGGTCTCTTTCATCTATGTTCTTACAGAGCCCTTACAAGAGTTCTATGGGATATACTTCTGTGCCTTCGCTACCAGGTGGCTCCCCATTACTGAGGGCTGGAACGATGCTGACTTTGTCTCTGGGTCCATGCCTTGCATCCATGCCTTGCATAGAGCCTGGCATGTGAGAATAGAGCCAGAAAGTTGTCGGTGAAATGAAGATACAGTTGTTGCCCTCAGAAAGCCCACCTCCTAATTAGGGCAAGAGTGACACAAACCTGGGATTCCCCAATGAGCCCCTAAGGCGACACATTTATTGTTGGGTGTGCTCAAGTAGGGAAGCCAGGAATGGAAGTTAGTGCCCTTAACTTAAGGAAAATTTAATCTCTAATTTTACTAATGGGGAAGCTGAGAGGGGAAGTGACTTGCACTAAAATCCAGGCTTATCACAGTATGAGACAATGATTTAATGTTGCTGCCCAAAAAGCAACATTAGCATGGTGGGAGTGGCTATATTAAGGAAAGCATAAACTCTGGAACAAAGGAGGGGACAGTCCTGCTCCACCAAGAACTGTCGGATAGGTGGATTATCTGGGGAAGGGCAGGGTCCACACTCCAAGCATGTGGAATCCTTCTGAGACAGAGCTAGAGCATATGAGGACAGCATGAAACAAGGTGCTCTGATGAAGGAGTGAGGGCACTGGGGGCATTTAGCCTAAAGAAGGGAACACTTGGGTAGGATACAGTCACTGACTGGCTATCTCTGAAGGGCTGCCATGGAGACCAGCAGGCAGATTTGAGGAGCAAAGCCAGGAACAATGCAGGGAGGCAGATTTTAGCTTAGGGTAAGAAAGAACTTTCTAACAGTGAAAGCTGACCAGCAATGGAATGAGCTGCCTGGGAGGCAGTGTCCTACTGCAGGAGAAATTCAAGCAGAAGGAACTGAGGCATTTGATGGGGGGGGCACTGTGACCTTGACTAGTTACAACTTCAGACTCAGTGCTCTCCCTAGAAGGCCCTGACACATAGGACAGTAAAGTTTTGCTGGAGGAGTGCCTGCTCTGAACTGGGAGAACCCTTAGGAGAAAGAAGGGTGCTCCCACTGGGGCAAAGGACGCTCTCTGAGCAGGTCTCAGAGGCAAATTTGCTTCCTGCACTCACCCTCTGTTCCAAGCTCAGGATGCGTTCACGGTCCAGCTGGCTCTGGTGGATGGAAGCAGCCAGGGCCAGGTGGGAGGCCTCCACCTCCTTGTTGAGGACGGCGACAATGTTCTCAAACACGTGCAACTTCCCCTCCAGCTCGGCCAGGAGCTTCTCCTTCACGAAATGCTGCAGGGCCAGCTCCTCCTGGTCTTCAGAGCAGGGTGCCCGGTAGCAGTCCACCTCCAGGTCCCCCGCAACCTCCACAGCTGCCTGCAGCTGCAGGTCTGACAGGTTCTGCTCCAGGGCTGTGGGTCCAGACCCTGGACCAGGGTCCCGGTGAGCCTTCCACTGTTTGATGAACCCCAACAGCAGGTTTAGGTGGGAGGCCTGGGAGGTGGCCTCATGCTCCTGCATGGATTCTGGGCTCCCCTGCCAAGAGAGCGAGGGTGGCCAGTGAAAAAAGAGGTCAAGGGAGGATCAAAGAGCAGTGGAGAATCCTGCCCCCAAAGGTCACCAAGGAGAGTCATATCCACTCACCTAGTAAAGGGGAAGTGGCTTTGTATGCAGCTTGGGGGGATTCAAGACGAGGACCCTGGTATTGCCCACGGCAAGGGACAAGCCTCCCAGCCTCCAGAGCAACGGCCCTGTCCTGCCCTTGAGAGCAATGGTGATTCAGGACCATGGAGAGAGGTGTGGGGTCATTTTAGTGACACTGCACCAAGGCTCAGGTGAGACATTAAGAAGCACTTGCCTAAGTACCAAGATGATTTCACAGTGGGATTTGTTCCTTGGGGAAGTCATTAATATAAAGGACATCCAAAGAAGTAGCTTGATGTTGGGGGAAAATCCTAGAGATGCTGGTGGAGGGAGATCTGAAGTTCTGGGACCTTAGTGGACAATCTTTCTCCCACTCAGATGCTTACCTTGAAAGAGCAGCTGACGCCTGCGAAGGGGCACTCAACTCCAGCCTCGGCCACCTTGGGGTGCTCCTGGAAGTAAGAGCCATGTCTCAGGATGTTATAGGGACCTGGTGGCCACAGCTGGGGCTCTTGGCAAGGCACCAGGATCTATCAGGGCAGGAGCTGGCCTGGGCTACCAGATGCCTGAAGGTGGACCCCAGACTCATTGAGGCTGAAATGATCTCTTCTGCCTGCAGGGCCCACGCTGGTTGTGTCTCTGTCCCCGGGAGCCTTGCAATGATGTGGAACTAAACCCTAAGGCTGTGAGGTCTCCTGGGCAGAGCTGTGGTCTGGGTGTCAGGAGACCTGGGCTGTAACTCCAGCTCAGATCATTCATCTCCCTGGGCCTCAAAACCCTCTCTGGTCAAGCTGTACTTGCCCCTGCACTCTGAGGTGACAGGAGAAGACAACTGGGGAAATATTGGCAAACTAAAAGTTCTGGCTGTGTCCATTTTAAAATTTACTCTTAATAATAATAGTTATTTTAAAGATTATTCAGTTGTGTAACCTTGGGCAAGTAGCCATTCCTTGCTAGACTCAGTTTCCTCATCTGGAAATAGAGAAAGCACCTCTTGCATTGACTGTCTCATTTGTGCGACTCAGATGAAATGGATGGGGAAATTGCTGGGCCACTATGGTCAACCTTAGTAAAGCCACTTTTCAGGAAGTCTGTGCTGGAGAATGTCCTGGGTTTAGGGGAGAGTTAAGTTTAGAAGTGTTAGTGGCAATGGGGCACAGCCTCCTGGGCACCCTTCAGAGGCGCCTCTGGCCTCAGGGTGAAGTCCACCCTCCTCCCCATGGTTGACAAAGCCTGCCCCACCCCTTTCACCTCTCCAGCATCCTATGCTGCCCCTTCTCTCCCGGAAGCCTGCACTCCAGCCAGGTGGGATTCCCCTGTGTGACTGCACAAGTGCTTCCCTCCGCCTGGCTGGCTGCTTTCCACTCTGGGAGCCTCAGCCCCTCCACGATCTTCCTCCGGAGCAGGATCACGGCCCCTGCTGCAATCCTTGGTGGCACCGCAGCTTCTCCTGTCACGATGTGTCCTGCACAGCCCCCCTGGCCCGGGGGCTCTGTGAGGGCCACAGCCATGTTCCCAGTGCCGAGGACGGTGTCTGAACACAGGAGACACTCGGGACATGCCGGCTGCGCGAGTGACCGCCTCCCTCCTCCTGTCTGCATCCCTCCTTCAGCCCATCCCAGCCGGGGCCACACCTGCCCTGTGCCTCTCTCCCTTCCAGATAGTGCACAGCCTGAGGCCAGTGTCACAGGAGGGTCTCAGAACTCCAGGCCACTCGACAGCACTATTAGCCTGCTTATATGTCTGAAGGGTTCACAAAATGCTTTCATGGCCATGATTCTACCTGGGCCCCCTAACAACACTGTGGGGCAGGCAGGGTAGGTTTTCTGTTCCCATTTTACAGATGGAAGAGCTGAGGCTCAGAGAGGGAAAGGAACTTGCCCAAGGAAGCATCACAGGCACAGGGCTGTTCCCATACCGTCAGTCTATCTCTTATCAAGAACAAGCCCATGGAAGAGTCTAAAACGTGTACCTGGAAAAGGGCTTGTATCCAGAATATATAAAGAACTCTTACAGTTCAATAGTAAGAGGACAAACAACCTAATAAAACAATAGGCAGAAGGTCTGAACAGATATTTCACAAAAGGAGATAGACGAATGACAAATAAACCATGAAAAGATGCTCAACATCATGTCCCAGAGAAGTGCAAAATAAAATCACAATGAGATGCCGCCATCCACTCACTAGAATGGCTAAAATTAAAGAGTGACAATCCCGAGTGCTGATGAGGGTGTGGAGCAGCTGGAACTCATACGTTGCTGGTGGGAATGAAAAATGGTACAGCCACTTTGGAAAAATTAATGGAAGTATCTTTAAAGCTAAGACACACTTAACCATACAACCCACAAATTCCACTCCTAGGTATTTATCTAAGAGAAATTAAAACATAAGTCCACACAAAGATGTGGACATAGCAGCTTTATTTAAAATGGCCCCAAACTGGAAGCAAACCAAATGTCCACCAAGTAGTAAATGGATAAACAAATTGTGCTATATCCATACCACAGAATACTACTCAGCAATCAAAGGGAATAAAATACTAATATATGCAATTATGTGGGTAAGTCTCAAAAACATTATGATAAATGAAAGAAGCCAAACACCAAAGACTACTGCATGATTCCATTCCTACGAGATTCTAGAAAAGACAAAACTACAGTGACAGAAAATGGATCAGTGGTTGCCTGGGGCTGAAGTCACAGGAAGAGAATGACCACACAACGAAGCATAAGGAAGCTTAATCAGACCTGGAAATGTCTGTGACCTTGACTGTAGTGGTGGCCACATAATTGTGTACACTTACATTCATCAAACTGTACACTTAAAATGAATGAGTTTTATTGCATGTAAATAATATCTTAATTTTAAAAGAGCTTTGTTATTAAAAAAATAATAATCTTATGGGATAATGCAAAGGGGAATCTGGATCAGAAGAGGGCACGACAGAGGCCTCTGGGCTGAGCAGATACAAAGCCACACTAGATAATAAAATAATCAGAGATCTGTGGGCTTACTAAGTATATTTGGTTTGGGACACAGAGCACAGCCAGGAAAGCGCCCAAACCCCCTCACTGCCCCAGGCTGTAGGGACAAGTTGTTCCCAAGAAAGAACAGAAAACAGATGTTTTATTGGAGAGGTCGGGGAGCAGAGGGCGGTGTTGGCAGGAAGACGGCCTGCACGCTGACTCTTGGAAGCCTGGGGGTGACACAGCCTCTCTCAGCAGGTAGCTTCCCCGCATGTGGGAACAATGGAGGGCAAGTCCAAGAGTGCCTGATGCCAGGGATGGATCTGAGTCCCAGGCGAGTGGGCGTGGGGGCACCTCCCAGGCCCCAAAACTCCCTACAAGCCCATGGTGAGAATCCCCTGCAGTTCTCAGGATCTAACAATAGCTGGGAGTGAGAGTCCTAAGAGGGATAAAGGTGGAATTGATAAACTCTAACGGCAGAATGCTAGATGTGGGTGAGTTGAAGGATGTGTTTATTGGCAGCTGAGCCTTCCTGGTGTGTGTGCCGCGAATGCCCACTGTGGGGTGGAAATGCTGCATGGTTGTAGGGGTCGTCCTGGTTAGGATGCACATACAGGTGTGAGCCACGGCCAGCCTCGGCCCTGATGCAGGAGGGGGCAGGGTGACTTCAGAAGCCTGTCATTCATTCCTTAGACAGCTAGGGTAGAGTGTGGACTCTGAAGCCAGACTGTCAGTGTTCAAGCGTGTTCCTGTCACACACCAGCAGAGTGGCCCTGGGAGAATTATTAATCTCCCCATGTCTCAGTTTTCTCACCTGCCATATGGGAGATGACCATCCTACTTCCCAAATGGAGCTATTGTGAGGATTAAATGAGATAACGCACATAAGTGCTGGGATTGGTTTCCCATGGCTGTAGTAAGAAATCACCAGAAAATTAGTGGCTTAAGACAACACAAATTTATTCTTTTGCAGATCTAGAGGTCAGAAGGTGTTGGCAGGACCTTTGGGGGAGAATCTACTTCCTTGCTTTTCCCAGTTTCTGGAGGCCGCCTGCATGCCTTGGCTTGTGGCCCCTTCCTCCATCTGCACAGTCAGCACCGCAGCACCTGATTCAGACCCCTGCTTCCATCCTCACATCTCCTTTTGGACCCTCTTGCTTCCCTCTTATGAGGACTCTTGTGATTACACTGGGCCCACCTAGATAATCCAGAATAATCTCCTCATTTCAAGATCCTCAATTTAATCACACTGGCAAAGTCCCTTTGCCATGTACCGTCGCAGGTCCTGGGGTTGAGAGGGGGATGTCTTTGGGGGGCACTATTCTGCTAGCCACAGTGCTCAACTCACACAGCAAGTGTGCAATGTTCACCATTATTGTTAGTATTATTGTTCCTATGGATTGGGCACTGCCCTTCAGGCATCCTTTCCCTGCCTTTCTGGCTCTCCTATACATGCATTTCATTTAATCCTACTAATTCTACAAAACTCCATCTTCCCACTGGATTTCCTCCAGGAGGTGAGGAACATTGTAGGTACCCAAACAATCTTATATTTATAAAGGACCAAAGCATTTTTGCATGTTATAAGATTCCTGCAACAACCTTTTGAGGCAGGTAGG
>PVKY010000467.1:0-48754 GCA_004027775.1 Bradypus variegatus
GGATCTTAATGATCCGTGCTGTTGATCTACCATTGCTTCCCATTCCCAGGCGTGGGAAAGACCCCAGCCTCCCCAGAAGCCTCTCGGATGGGGGCTGAGAGAGACCCGATACACCCAAATGTGGATACCCAACCTGACTGCTGGAGGAAGCTCTGGTGGCTAGCATGGTGCCTGGTGTATGGTGAGCCTTTACTAGCAGCTGCAGGGTAAGAAGGGAACGGGGAGAGCGAGGGACAAGGAAGGGGGGCAGGGAGGAAAGGAGGGTAGGTGAACTGGGAACTCAGTCCTTTGGATTGCCATGCCCCATTTTACCTGTTAGAACTATTTCAGTGCCCGTGAAAGAAAAATTCAAATAGGCTTAAATAAAAAAAAGGAGAGAAGGGCATAATGAGGTAAAGGAAGGGAGGGTTAGATGATTGCATGTATTTGTCAAAACTGGTAGAACTATACACTGAAATATGTGGGTTTTACTGTGAGTAAATTATACCTCAATAAATATAATCCCCACACCCCCAAAAAAGAAATTAATTGATTTATGTATTGAAATATCCAGGGATAGCTGCTTTCAGGAAAGGCTTGATCCAGCAACTCAAACGATATCTTCAAGGCCCCAGTCCCTCTGTCTCTCCGTTCTGCTTTATTTGGTGCCTGTTTCTTTCTCACTCCCCTCTGAGGCACCCAGCAGCTCCAAGGTCTCCCAACCTGATAGCAATTTGGCCACATCCATCTTAGAGAAAGAAGTGTCTCTTTTCTGGAAACCCCAGCAAAGGATTGCTTGCATCTCACTGGCTCTCGATGGGCTCTCCACTGGTGCACGCCTGAATCAATTATTCTGACGGGGGGAATCAGGAAATGCCGACTGGCTTAAACCAACTGGGGCCCACCAGAAGTGAGGGTGAGTTCCCTCTTGTTCCACTCCAACCATAGGGGAGAGAGCTGATGCCCCCAAAGCCACATCAAATTGGGTTGGGAGAACACAGGAAAAGATGAAAGCCCATTACACTGGGAAAACTCCCAACATGTTACTCGTGTAAGCTCCCCTTCCTCTGGGTCCCTTCAAATGCTTTCATCCCATGGGCACAGGCTGCTGACATGGGCTCCCCCTCACCTTCCCAGGTGTCCCCTGCCATATGGTTTGTGGCTGGGGGACAGAGGAGACTCACTGTCCTGCAGGGGATTCCGAACTTGCACCCTCCTCCACAGCACCATGCAGTGACGTGCAGAGAAACTGAGTCATAGAGCCCTGCAGGTAGCCACTAAGTTGTGATGCGGAAATATGCCAGGCCTGGGACCTGGAGCCACAGCCCTGGGCCTCCAGCCTGCACTCCTCAGCCCACTGACTCTGCTTCTGACAAATTGCTCCACTCCTCTGAGCCTCGGAGTCTTTATCTGCAAAATGAGAATCATGCTATTCCACCATCGGGCTAGTCCAAACCAGACCACACTGGGTGTGACCACGGATGACAGCACCCACCTATAATCATTGACATTGGGGTGCTTGTTGCATTTGAGGAATGAGGCATGTCGGTGATCCATGCTTCCCTCTACTCTTCTTAAAGGAAAATTGGAACTAAGTATTCCACTATCTCATATGGATCCCCCCAAAAGCAGACTCTGAGATGAGTACTTTACTTGATAATGGGCAGGGAGCACTTGTTGTGGAGTGGATGAATGAGACAAAGAAGAAGGTGGCCTTAAAGGTTGCATTACGAAGCCAGTCTCCACCGTGGGCAATCGGGGCTCAGTTCCACTGGGGAAACTTTGGAGACTGTGCTGATCACAACGCTCAGCGTTATCCCACCCGAGGGAGGAGGAAGCTGTGGCTTTTATGCACCAACCCTCACTTATCAGTGGTGAGGACTTTCTGGGAGCGTTAATTTCCAGGCTCTACCCACCTGCCCCTTGCAAGGGCGGAGCAAGATCTGGTGGCCAGAAAGCCCTCAAAGAGCAGCTGGCATTGGCGTTGGAGTCAGGCTGGCATGCACAGAAAGGTCTCCTGCCAACGGGATGCAGGTGGGACATCAACACAACACATCACACCCTCTTTCCAGCCCCACCTGGAGAAATGCTCTGTATTCTTCTAGACCCAGCTCAGCATATAATTTCCTCTGTGAAAACTCCAGATCGCCAAAGGAGAATTAGCTCTCTCCTTCCTGCAGCCACTTTATCTCATCTCTATCAAGAACAGTGATTTCACGCTGAATTATAACGATTCTTGCCTTGCGGTGCGAGTGTCTGCCCGTGAGTTCTCTGCAGGCAAGGCCGTGTTATGTCCATTTCTGCATGCCCAGCGCCTAGTCCATAGTTAGTGCACCATAGGTGTTAGCTGACTGACACTTCGAAGTAAATGTGAATCTGATAATACACAAAAAAGCGTGTGGTACGAGACCTGCCAAAATAAAAGTTCTGAAGACACGGTAGCTTGTGTTGAGTGGGACGAGCTACGTGAGTTCCTCTGGAATGCAACGCAACCCAGATCTGTTCTGGAAGGCGCCTGTCTCACCCCAGGTGCTCCCAGCAACGAGCTCGCGTCCCTACGGGAGCCCCTGGCACAGGAGCCGTCTAAAATTAAACCTGCTCCTGCCGCTGCTTAAAATTAGAAGGGCTTTTCATTCCAACATGCCAACAGGTGCCGAGCAACAGATCAGGGACCAAAATAAACCAGCAGCACTCGGGGGCTTAAAATTAGATGAGCCCTCTTGGTTCAAACTGCCCTCAGCCTTGGGCAAGGTGTCTTCAGTAAAGGGTTGGGAGGAGGTCCAAATCCTCAGATCCAAACTCAGGAGACAAAGGGGATCCACAGGTGTTGCAAACCTACTTGGGACCAGGTCCTGTGCTGACACATCTGCTTGAATTACATGGCTGGTGCTGGGGAAGTAGCTCTGCCCTTTTATTAGGCCACCTTGCAAATGACAAGGACACCCAGGCGACAGAAGACACAGCAGGGTCTAAGCCATGCTTGTTTCAGGAAGTCAGACACTCCCTGTCACATTTCTGGGAGGATCCCCACCCATCAGCCCCACCTCTCTAAGTGGAAGGATGAGCTGGACCGATGAGATGTCTCCCAGGAGAATGTGCAGCTAGCAAGTCTCAGTGGGAAAGGATGGAGGCAGAGGGTGGGGTGGCCATGGTAGAGTCTCACTGAGGAGGTCAAGATGGGGCACAAACTCAGAGCAGTACACCCCCAGAGTGATGTCAGCTGATGTTACAGAGTAGCCAGGCCTATTGCATTCTGTCCTCAACTCATCCCTGGGAATTTTACCCTCATTTACAAACGAAAGTAGCAGAGGTTTGCAGAGGTCAACAAGCATCCCCAGAGAAAGAAAAAGGTGAGGTCTTGGATTCTGAAGGCTTCCAGTCCAGTTCCCCAGGGACCCAGCTTCTCAGCAGTGTCTGCCCTTTAACTCACAGCCCTCCTCCCACCCCATAATAATCCTGTGGTTCTGGTTACCTATTGTAGCTTAACAAACCACCCCCAAACTTTGCAGATTTCCACAATAAGATACCATACTTGCTCCTGTCATGGGGGCTGGCTGGGTTCAGCAGGATGGTTATTCTTCAAGAGAAATGTGTGAATGTGGCCAGACAGTGTCTGCAGCTCCCCCTTCTGCAGGCTGCATGGACTGGATGGCCAAGATGGCACACACATGGCTGGCAGTTGACGCTGGCTGTGGGCTGAGCACCAGTTGGGTTGTCAATCAAGCACAGATGCAAGGCGTCTCCATGTGATTCTGGGTTTCTCACAGCTGGACTTGGAGAGGGAGCTCCCAGAATATCCAAGAGACCTGGGAGGACGCTGAGAAGCTTCACATCATCTTGTAAGTCACACAGTATTGTTCCCACCACATTCTAGTCATCGAGCAAGCCACTAAAGCAATCTTGGACCAAGGGGAGGGGAATTAATTTCCACCTGTTGATGGAAAGTGTGCCAGTTTGAATATATTATGTCCCCCCAAAAGCCATGCTCTTTAATGCAATCTTGTCGGGGCAGATTTATTTGTCTTTTGATTTAAGATAGAACCTTTTGATTGAGTGTTTCCATGGAGATGTGACTCACCCAACTGTGGGTGATACTTTTGATTAGATTATTTACATGGAGATATGGCCCCACCCATTCAGGGTGGGTCTTGATCAGTTCACTGGAGTATTTAAGAGAGAAGCTAAGAGCTAACACAGACCCAGGAGTTTGCTAATGCTTGGAGATGCTTGAAGATGCAGATAGAAGGATGTTTGGAGGTGAAGCCCAGAGTTGGCCCCAGAGAGGCTAAGGAAGGACCCCCAGACTCTTAGAGAGAAATGCCCTGGGGGAAAGAAGCAAGGACACACAGGTGCTGAGAGAGAGTAGCTAAGAGAAACCCAGGGACATTTTGGAGAAAGCCATTGTAAAACGCAACGTGGGAGTAAAGGAACAACAGACACCAGCCACGAGCCTTCCCAGCTGACAGGGGTGTTCTGGACGCCATCGGCCAGTCTTCAGTGAAGGTGTCCTCTTGTTGATGCCTTAGTTGGACACTTTTATGGCCTTAGAACTGTAACTTTGTAACCTAATAAACCCCTTTTATAAAAGCCAATCCATTCCTGGTATTTTGCATAGTGGCAGCATTAGCAAATCAGAACAGAAAAAGTGTCAAATCATTTGTGATCATAAGCCACCATACTCTGATCCTTTGCTCAAGCCTGAGCAACACTCTTTTCCTTGTAATTGAAGGGGCCCAAAGTAGGACTCTGTTCCAGTTTGCTAGAGCTGCCATTATGCAAAATACCAGAAATGGATGGCTATGATAAAGAGGATTTATTAAGTTACCAATTTACAGTCCTAAGGTCATAAAAGTGTCTAAACTAAGGCATCAACAAGAGGATACCTTCACTGAGGGAAGGCCAGTGGCATCCGGAACACCTCTGTCAGCTGGGAAGGCACGTGGATGGCATCTGCTGATACTTTGCTCCCGGGTTGTGTTTCAAAATGGCTTTCTCCAAAATGGCTTTCGGCTTCTGTCTTAGCTCTTCTCTCTCTCTCAGCTCCTGTGTGTCCTTGCTTCTTTCTCCCAGGGTATTTGTCTCTAAGCATCTGGGGGTCCTCTTTTAGCGTCTCCAGGGCAAACTCTGGGCTTCATCCCTTAGCTTAGCATCTCCAAGCATCTCTAAACATCTTTGTTGGCCCCCAAGCATCTCTTAAAGGACCCCAGTAATCTAATTAAGACCCACCCTGAATGGGTGGGGCCACACCTCCGTGGAAGTATCCAATCAAAATGTCTCACCTACAGTTGGGTGAATCACATCTCCATGGAAACAATGTAATCAAAAGGTCACACCTTAATAAAAAAGACTAATAAGTCTTCCCCAACAAGATTGCCTTAAAGAAAAGGCTTTTTTGGGGAACGCAGTAGATCCAAACAGGCACAAACTCTATCTGTGTCATTGAGTGAGTGAATTCCCTTCTTTGAGCCATCACTGCCTCCTATGAGAAATGAAAGGCAATATCCACCTCCCATGCTGCTGGGATCAAATGTATGGAGGGATGTGACAGTCCTTTGTAAACTATAAGGCCCTCTGCAATGGTTGAAGCTGATTTGTGCACATGTGTGCGATGCTTGTGTGCATGAGTGTGCGTGAATGTACATAGCACATGTGTGGGCATGCATGAGCATGCTTGTAAGCATGTGCATGTATACACGTGCATGCACAAGTAGGTGTGTGTGTGCTTGCACGTGGATGTGGATGGTGCTGGCCATCCAGCAGAGAAGCCACAATTGGGATTCAGAGCAGGTGCTGCCCGCCCTGCAGCTGCAATGGGTGATCACCCCTGAAGTCACTCCAGTGACCCTGGCAGCCTCGCCACATTTCTTCCTTTTCCAACAATGGGCTATGTTGGCTCCACCAGGGCTCAGCTGGAAATTGCCATTGATACCAAAACAGAAAGGGCCTTCCATTGCCATATCCCGGCGGCCTGGGTGCTCCGCCTGAGGTTCCGAGGGCCGAGGCCAGCACCGGAGCTCCCTGACCTCAGGGAGAAAGCAGGCTCAGCTTCGATGGCAAGTGCCCAAAGGAGTAGATTTTAAGCCTGACTCAGCTGAATGTCATCAATCTCCCTCTCATGTGGTCTAGATTAGTGAAAGAGTCCCACTCCGAGCTTCTCGTCAAGGCTGGTAGCCCTCCGTGTGCTGCTGAGGAGAAGGGCCAGGCTTTGGAAGCAGCCCCCTTGAGCCCCAAATCCCAGCTCCTCCTCTGAGTGACACTGAGCAAGCTCTAACCTCCCCAAGCCTCAATTTCCCCATCGGTAATATGGGGGAAATCATGGTTCCTTCTTCATCAGTTGTTCCAGAGAAGGAAAAAAATAAGTTCATTGCTCAGAAATGGTCAGTTCCTTTGAGCATTTTGCTTAATGATCTAAGATAAATTTTGCCCTAGAGGTCAGGAACCCCAGATTCCACTTTTTGAGGGAATTGCTGACTCACTGTGTGAACTTGAGCAAGTCTCTTGTCCTTTCTTGACTATAGTTGTTCTCAATTCTATAATAAGGGCATCAGAGCTTGTTCTGTCTTGCTAATGCTGCCATTAGGCAAAATACCAGAAATGGATTGGCTTTTATAAAGGAGGTTTATTTGGTTACAAATTTACAGTCTGAAGGTCATGAAAATGTCCAAATTAAGACATCAACATGAGTATACCCTCAGCGAAGGAAGGCCAACGGTGTCTGGAAAACCTCTGTTAGCTGGGAAAGCATGTGGCTGCCATCTGCTCCTGTCTCACAGCTCCTGTCTCAGCTCCTGTGCATTCTTAAAAATGTTGGTCTTGGGGCATTTTGTCCTCTCTTAGCTTCTTTGGAGCAAACTCTGGGCTAGCATCTCCGAAGCATTAGTGCAAGTCTGCTTTCAATGGCTGTCTCCAAAATGTCTCTCTAAGCTGCAGCAGCGAGCTCCTTCTGTCTTAGCTCTCATAGGTCTCTGGTAAACTAATAAAGGCCCATATTGAATGGGCAGGGCCACACATCCTTGGAAATAATCTAATCAGAGTTATCACCTACAGTTGGGTGGGTCACATCTCCATGGAAACAACTTAATCCAAAGGTTCCAACCTAATCAAGATTAATACGTCTGCCCCCACAAGATTGCATTAAAGAACATGGCATTTGGGGGGACATAATACATCCAAACCGACACAGAGATGGTTCATTCATTCATTCCTTCTATATGCTGGATCTGGTGCTGGGTGGTAGGTGCAGACATGAATAAGACAAATGAGGTCCCTGGGGCATCTGGGAAGCCTTCCTGGAAGAAGAGCCATCTAAATTGGCTAGTTTCTTTCCTTGGGCGGTTGCAAGTGTAAGGGGCATGTCTAAAGAGAAAAGGAGTCTGCCTCCAGCGTTCTCCAAGTTCTGTTTGTCAGTTGGCGCATTGGGTACAGAACCCTCCAAGCGCATAAATACGAGTGCATGGGCTGTGTAGACATGTAAGACACACATCCTCCAGGAGACAGCACTTTACGGGCCCCAAGAAAGTCTCAGGGAACAGGATCAATTCAAGAGAAAACAGGAAGCAGCTCCACAAGCTGCGGCCTCTCTCAGCAGCCCCTTCTTTCTCCACACTTCACGGGAATGAGCTCTGACGGCAGCGGCGGGAGGTGTGTCATGCTCGGGCTATTTCCTGACGTCCTTCGCAGTGCCCTGGAGGCCAGGACAAAGTGGAGTTTATCGCCTCCCTGGCTGGGAGAAGGCTAGTTTGGGGCCAAAAACACCAAGATACGGGGAAGCAGCGTGAAGAACGATATGAACAGGCCTGCCTCGGGGCTTCGGGCCAGCAGGAACTGAGCCAACCGCCCTCCCCAGCCCCAGCCCCAAACCCAATGCTGACCGGTGGGTCCCCCAGCCGTGGGCCACAGAGATGATGGGGCTTCAACTTTGGGATCCGAGCCCTGTTTGATTGAGATCTGCCGGGGAGACTGTGTGTGAATCTGGAGAAAAGCCGGGAGCTGGGTGTCTGGCTGGCTCCCTCTCCTTTCCTCCTGGGTGTTTGGTCTCCCCAGCTCTGCTATGCAGGGGTCTCTGAATCTGTCTTTATACCTGTGTGTTGGGGACTGAATCATGCCCCTCACGAAAGACAAGCTCGAGTCTTAATCCCCATCCCTGTGGGTGTGAACCCATTTGTAAATAGGACTTTGGAGATGCTATTATTAGTTAAGGGGTGGAATCATTAATGAATGGGTCATGCAAGATCCTATTTAGATGAGGCCGGATGGAGTCAAGGCAGCGGTGGGGGGCAGATTAAGCCATATGGCTGGAGTCCTCGTAAGGCAGTGGAGATTTGGAGGCAGTGCATAGGCAGAAGCCAGAGAGTGAAGCCACCCGCCATGGGACAGGTGGAGCTGCAAGCCAAGTAACCCCAAGGATTGCAATGAGAATGCTACAGCATGTTAGCACCGGAATACTACAGACTCTGGAAAACAGTGTGGCCTATGCAGACCTGGATTTAGAACTTCTAGCCTCCAAAACCATGAGACGATGGATTCCTATTGCTCAAGCCAACCCGTGGCGTGGTGTTTGCCGTAGCAACCCTGCAAACTATGACAGCATGTCTCAGCGTCTGTTGTCACCTCCCTCTCTCTCCCTGCCCCTTCCCTGTCTCTGCGAGTCTCTCTCTCCAGTGACTGTCTCTGGGTCAGAATCTCTTTCTCTCCCAAAGAAGTAGGGCAAAACCAGCAGCATATCATGAAATACAAATTAAAAAGAGAGACCATGTTGATAAATGCAAAACAATATGATGATACCATGAACAATTGATTGTACCCTGTGGATAATTGTATGGTGTGTGAATATATCACTATAAAATTATAGGAAAAAATATAAATAGGGATAAAAGTAATGGAGAAAACATGGAGAGACGGATGCTCCTATTTACTGTTGATGAGGAGGTAGAACGGTGTAGCCTTTCTGGAGGTCACTGTGGTGGTTCCACAAGAAGCTAAGTATGGGGGGGCCATAAGGTCCTGCAACCTCATTATGGGGTACGTACTTGGAAGATCTGAGAACAGGAACATGTATGGACATTTGCACACTGGTGTTCATGGAGGCAGTATTCATGATTTGCAATGGGTGGAGGTGGCCTAAGGGTACATTAACTAGGGAACGGAAGGGTGAACTGTGGTGTAAGCATACAATGGAATATTGAGCAACTGTGAGAAGCATTGAAGCTGTGAGACACGCAATGAGGTGCATGGATCCAGTAGACAGTATTTTGAGTGAAGTATGCCAGAAACAAAGGCAAACACTATAATGCCTCACCCATACAGACTAATACAGTGTGTAAAACTCAGACTTGAATCTTAGAGCACAGCTTATCAAGGGAAAGCTTACTGTAACAGTCCCTAGATTGTAAGCTCTTACAGCAGTCACATCCGTTCCTGAATTGTAATAACTTTGTCCAAATTCTGAGACATTGATCCCTTTGCACACTACCTCATCAATCCCTGGAACTCTGGGTATCTGTGTGACACCTGAAACTCAGAGCTAGAGCTCAGCAGATATGAATGTCAGTACCAGCGCATACAGCAACTGTTAAAAGAGCTGAAAGAGTCCAGACTTCAATTAGAGATATGAATGAAGCAGATGAGGTTAGGACTAGGGCAAATTGAGCCAAAGAGTAAAGGAAAATACTGACTGTGTTTTAAAACTTCAACTTCCATGTGAGACCAAGGGAAGAGATGTCTATTTGGTGCAGGATCTATATTTTCTAAACAATTTAACTTGTACAGTCAGTTTGTTCAAACACCAGAATTACAAGAAACTTTGAATAGGAAGTGAGATCTGGTAGGTTTGTATAGGTTAGAGTGAAATAGCAACACATGCCAAAGTAATTTGGGCAGAGAATAAAAATACATATGCAGGGCCCCCCTGAGGAGCTGGGGGAAAATGAGGAAGTGTTGGGCTTCCTCACCTGGGTTGTTGCTGATGTTCTCACAAACATTGGGGACTGATGGTTTGGTATACTGAGCCCTCTATCTTGGGGCTTGCCCTTATGAAGCTCATTACTGCAAAGGAGAGGCTAAACTTGCATATAATCATGCCTAAGAGTCTTCCCCTGAGTACCTCTTTGGTGCTCACATGTGGCCCTCTCTCCCTCTAGCTAAGCCAACTGGGCAAGTGAACTCATTGCCCTCCCCTCTACGTGGGACCTGACTCCCAGGGGTGTAAATCTCCCTGGCAACACAGTATGTGACTCCCGGGGATGGATCTGGGTCTGACTTTGTGGGATTGAGAACATCTTCTTAACCAAAAGGGGGATATGGAATGAAATGAAAAAAAGTTTCATTGGCTGAGAGATTTCAGATGGAGTCGAGAGGTCACTCTGGTGGACATTCTTACACAGTATATAGATAACCTTTCTTAGGTTTTAATGTATTGGAATAGCTAAAAGTAACACCTGAAACTATCAAACTCCAACCCAATAGCCTTGACTCTTGAAGATGATTGAATAACTATGTAGCTTACAAGGGGTGATGGTGATTGTGAAAACCTGTGGATCACACTCCCTTTATCCAGTGTATGGATGGATGAGTAGAAAAATGGGGACAAAAATTAAATGAAAAATAGGGTGGGATGGGGGAATGATTTGGGTGTTCTTTTTTATTTTATTTTTTATTCTTCTGGTGTAAGGAAAATGTTCAAAAATAGATTGGGGTGAGGAATACACAACTATATGATGGCACTGTGAACAGCTGATTGTACACCACGGATGATTGTATGGTATGTGAATAAATCTCAATAAAACTGAATTTCTTTAAAAAAGAGAAACCATGTTCTGTCTGTGACATTGATAAAAATGAAAAGATCGATAATATCCTTCATTAACATGGTTGGAACAAGCAGGTGCTCTTGACAAGTGTTGATAGGGGTATAAATAGGTGTGGCTTTTTTAACAGGCCCTTTAGCAATATCTATAAAAATGTTAAGTGCACTTGCCCACTGACCCAGCTATCCCACTGTTAGGAATCAATGGGCTCTATGAAGTTTTGTGCATGCTTGTACAAAGCTGCACACGGATGGGCAAGGAACCTACAGCTCTGCTCACACACCATTGTTTTAATAGTGAAAAACTGGAAATAATCCAGGAATTACCTAAAGGGGACTGGTAAAATAAATCAAGGTGCATCCATACTATGGAAGATTACACCGAGATTAAAAAGAGTGAGGTAGATCTATGGGTCATGATGTGGGAAGATGTCCTTAATCAAAGAAAGTCACACAATATATTGGTTAGGATGGGTTAGGCTATGCTGCAATAACAAATGTGCCTCCAAATAGTGGCTTAATGCAACAAAGTTCTGCTGTAAGTTTGGTCACTCTCCACAGGGATCGAGTCTGAATCCATCCTGTGGTCCTACTATCTCGATATTGACCCACCACAGCAGGGGAAATGTGCATGTGGAGAACTCACGCCTGCTTTTGCATGCATTGCCCTTTGGCCAGAAGTCACATGCTTTGCCTAATTGCAAAGAGACAGGAAAATTGGGGTAGGGGTGAGGAGTGTGTATAAATTAGGTGAGCAGTAAATGACTCCACCAAAAATAATTTTCGTATGTAAAATATAATCTAGTTTATGTAAAAAGTTACACCATGTTGGAGAGTGTATGTTATACATGCAAACTCGTTGGAAAAGTCCAGAAGGATGTTATCAAGGTGCCGAAAGACTTGACCTCTTAGAGGAGAATGGCCCTGGAATTAATGGGTTGGGATGTGGCAATCCCAATTTTAACTATATTCATTCATATTGATGGACTTTTTATGAGCAGGTACGTTCATTAAAAAATAAAGTAAAAATGGGGAGAATCTGCCTCTTTTGGCAGATCAGCTACTTTAGATGACTGATCATCAACCACTTCAGATCAACCACCTCACCTGTTATTTTTCCTGTGTTCCTAAGAAAGATGTTCTCTGCACTGTGCAGGAAGGGCTTGGTAGCCATTTGAAGTTCCCAGGTAGACCTGGCCAGGGAAGTGGGAAAGAGGAATGGCCAAGTTCAGATATATTTCATGAGATGGACATTTCCTAAACTCACAGTCCTGAAATACTGTCCAGTGAGAGACTCTCCAACAAAAGTAAGCAGCAAAGATCTAGGGATTAATTAGGCACTGCCTACCATGTTCCCTCCTACAGTTCCCAAATGTTGACTAATATGCTAAAGGCACTGACAAGTCCTGCAAGAAATAAATTCTTTAAATGCTTCTCAAAGAGTCTGAAGGCAGCACTTTGTTCTTTTTGTTGCATTTTTGGGACCCCTGCCCTTGATTCATAGAATCAGAATAATAACAACCAATATAAGTTTTGCAAACATCTTTTCCAGACAGGGGAGTGTTCTCCATGCCACATGGTGGGCTAAATATTCAATACATCATCTCACAAGGCAAATGTAAGGATTATCCCCACTTTACATATGTAAAAATGACATCTCATAGAGGTTGCCACTTGCTGCCCTGGATGTTTTACCTCCCTAGCATCTCTTCAACTCTTCTCTAGCCATCAGTATCACTATTTTACCTTTGGAAATGCCTGTCCTGTTCTCAGCTCTGTGGAGTGTATGGGTCCTGATTGACTTAGGTCAGCTGCTTCTCCCACCGTGTCAGCCACAACAGTTGTGGATGAGCATGTAATCCAAACAGAGCCAGTGAAACAGGCGGACACATCCGCAGGGGCTCTTCATGTTCTGCAGGAGTTGAAAATGTGAAGAATGTACATCTTGGAACCACAGCATCATCTTGCCACCACTGGATATACCAGTTATATGGTATGAATGATGCCAAAATGGCAGAAGGCAGAAGCTGGAGATGCAGAGAACTTGGGCCCTGGTGACATCATTTGGACAACTAGATCAAACCATGCCTGAAGCTGATTCCAATGACTGTAGCCAATATATTTTTACTGTACCCCCTTCCTTTTTATTTTTTATTTTTATTTTATTTTTTAAATTTCGTTTGTTTGTTTGTTTAAACCTCTTAGAGTCTGGGTTTTTTTTTTTTAATCAGGACTTAAACCCAGATCTGCCAGGTTTCAATGCCCAGCCTCTTAACCAGTACATATGATACTTTATCCTGGGTGATGGAGTCCAAGGGGCCTTAGATATTGCCTGGTGCAAATCTAAATGAGGAGGCCAAGACCCAGGGAAGTTAAGTGAGTCACCTGAGTTCACATAGCAAGCCCATTTCAGAGTCTGCATTGCCAGCCACATACCCCCAATCTCGTCACTTACATTCAACTGATCTCAGGCCCTTGTATGGCTCAGGGGCCCTGGGGATGTCAGCGCCATTTCTGATTTTAAGCAGATGATGTCTAAGACACATAGGCACGTTAGGCTGTGTCCTGAGCCATTTGCTGCCAATAACAGTTCAAGTGTTGACACCTCAAGAATAACTTAGATCTCTTTTCATTCCATTTGGTGTAAATTCTAATGACCTCATCCTCACTCATTCCTCTTCTGATGAGGTGTCTCCAGTGGGAGAGAAAGCTGGGTACTTGCAGCTGGCCTACATTCCCAGGTACGTTCCTCAGTAAGTAAGCTGTGCTCTAATTCAAGTTTCAATACTCACCACATGTTTTCTATGTCTCACTGGAATGAGCCTCCCCAGTTTAGTGATGGGGACATCTGGAGCCCAGAGAGCTTGACTGACTTGCCCAAAGTCACCCAGCCGTAGGTGAGGGGTAAGCAGAGTTGGGGCTTGGGGCACCGACTCCCAGGAAAGGATTCTTTCCCCAAGATGATGTTTCTTTTGGATCAAGAAAGCTCTTCTCAGCTCTGTCCAAACTGCAAAGTCATCAGTGGTGTTTTCAGGGACAAGGAACTTTGCCCTGCGACTTTTGAGATCAGGAGGTGGGAAGAACTCTACTCTGAAACCCAGCCTTCCTTGAACTTCAGTAACTGCCACTGGTGACACCTGGAATCGTCCAAACTGGCCCTTAGTGGTTCCAGGGAAGAAATCAAAAGCATGAGCATGGTGGCCCAAAACAGATCCAGTTTTGCCTCCCAATTATGGCAGCGTAGCCTCGGCAAGTCTTCACAATCTTGAGATTCAGTCTGTTCTTGCATACCATGGAGATGAAGATCAAAGTTACTAAGTGGTTGTTGAAAAGAATGAGGCTGATTTGGATGAACCAACAGGGAATTAAGCCTCCGTGTGCTGTTACATGGGGAAATGATATTGCAAGATGTGACAGTGCGATTGTGTGTGTGGCAGGCACGGCAGCTGGAGATTCTACATGCACCTTTGCTTCCCACGCCCTCATCTTTTCTTGGGGCAAATTATATTCATGGTCCCAATTCTTCACCCTTGCCGGTATCCACATCCTTGGCCCTGTGACCCTGCAGTGCCCTCCCACTCCGATTCTGGCTCAGCCAAGTGACTTGCTTTGGTTGATGAGATGCGAGCAACTATGATGCAAGCAGAGGCTTGGAAAGTATATGTGTTTCACTGCACTCTCTTGTCCCTCTGTAGTTGCCATGAGAATGTGCTCAGTGCATCCTGCTGGAGGATGAGTGACAAGGGGGCAGAGCTGAGTTGACCCTGGCCAAGGCTATCCCAGAATAACTGACAGTCAGCCAACCCCTGGACATGGGAGCCAGCCCAGCCAAGATGAGAAGAACTGTCCAATCAAACTCAATCTAAGTCACCAATCTACAGACTCTCGGGAGTGGGGGATAAATGCTTGTTGGGTTTGGGAGTGGTTTGTTATGCAGCATTAATGCGTTGCTGGGTGACTGATACACCGCTCATCCAACCCTGTCAATTTGGTTCTGCTAATTCTAAATATCTCTCCAACTCCTTTATTTCTCTCCTCTTCTTTGCTACCATAACCCTACTCCAAGCCACTGTCCCTCTCTCTTGGATTTCTGCAACAGCCACCACAGCAGCCTTTCCCCCACAAATTCCCAGCCCCTCAAGTCAGTTCTCCTCACCTATCAGCCACCTGCAGGATCCCGTTGGGCATGCAAATGGGTTACCTCTCTGAGTTTCCAAATTTGTGAAGCAGACACACTCAAGGGTAAAATTCAAAATTCTTAACAGACACCGAGGAGTCAGAGGACAGCCAAGCATAGCAGCCTTACAATCCCAGCATCAGTCAGACATAGCCACTGTGAGGATTAAATAAGGAAACAGATTCTGCCCACCAGGAGGAGGTAACATCCAGCTTTACATCTGGAAGGAATTCTGGAACCCAAGAGTCCAGACTCCTCATTTTAAAGCCAGGGAAACCGAGCCCAGAGAGGGAAAGCAACTTGTCCCGAGTCACACAGTGACCAGGAAGCTGAGAGGGGCTGAGGATCATCTCGCAGGTCTCGTCAGTCACCGCTGTATTCCAGCCCATGGCTCGGTGCGTGTCTGTTGGAGAAATGAACACACACCCAGACTTGACCTCCCTCCCTTTGGCCATATCCTTCTCCACGCCCTGCCCCACAGACACCTGCCTCGGGCAGGAGTTGCCCTTCCATGTGTTCACTCACTCAGCAAACCTTGACCCAACCTGTAGCACGGGCCGCTTTTCTGGGAAGCCTCAGGGGCACCAGGACCGAGTAACTGTAGGATTTACACACAGTTCAGACAATCCTAGGCGCAAACCCCGCTCGGCCAGCTAGCTGGGCCATGCAGCTGTACCCCCTGCACCTCTGTTTCCTCATCTGTGAAATGGGGACAGCAGGACCTAGCTCTTGGTAAATATTAGCTGCTGTTGTGACAGCCCTGGGGCCTTTGTCGCATTCATTTCATTCTGTTAATTTTTTTAAATTAAAAAAATAAAACAACATAATAAAACAGAAAAAAAAACAAATAAGAGGAAAAATAAATGAATAACAAAACAAGAACAAAAAATGCAAATGGAAACACAGAGATGCCTCCTGAAAGGCACCTGTGAGGAGGCCTCCAGGGGCCCCTGTCTCCCTGGGATGTCCTGGGGTTGGGGTGCTCATCCTACACCCCCCCAAGCCCTGACAGTCTGCTTTGCAATTTTTCTTTTTAACTCAAGATATTCTTGGAACATGATTAACTCAGACCAGATGTGGAAGAAAGGGAATTGGGAGTGGAGGCGTGACCCCAACAGAGGACGGCCGGGTTGAGGACCCCACCCCTCTGGGCCTCCCACAAGTGGTCCTGCAGACTGTACCTGGGGCCTCTGGAGAAAGGAGTGGATTTGGAACCAGCCCCCAAATGCCCAACCTGAAGTAGGGATGCAGAGCCAAGACACCTGGGTTTGAATTTTGGTGCGGCCACTTGCTGTGTGACCATGGACAGGTCCTTCTCCGAGCCTCAGTTTCCCCTTCTTGTTGGCTGGCACCTGGCTGGCTGGGTTGTAGTGAAAGCTAAGAGAGAAGAGGAGTGTGCAAGATTTGGTAACAGAGTATGTGCCTGCAAGTTTTTGCATGCACCGTACAAACTGCTGAGTGGGTGTACATATCTGAGCATATGGGGGGTCATGGTGGGATGAGGGGAATGGAGAAGGCACCAGGGCACATGCTTTAAGAAGGTACACACTCTTGGGGTCATTCATGCCTCACTCCCCTCTCCTAGTCCCAGCCTGAAGGCTGGAGATATGGAGTGTCCTCGTTTCCATCACCCAACACCCCCTCGATTACCAGGTAGGAAAAACGCACTGGAGCCCCCCAGCCTGGCCACCACTCCCAGGTCCCACGTATCCCCCGGTGACGCCCCCATCTGCCAACAGCCTTAGGCAGCCTGCCAGGCAGGAAGGAGTTAACTGGAGACCCTTCCAAGGCAAACTGGCCCCAGAGCTGCAGCCAGCCCTGAACACAAAACACATGGGGAGAACCCCTCCCCCACCCCTATTCCCCCCTTCCTGCTCTGGCTGCCTTTGTGAAGTCCCCCTTCTCCTGCCCCCTTCACCCCAGATCCCGGGAATTCTGCCTCCTCCCACTTTTCACCCTCCCGCACCTCCCTGTCACCCTCAATCTGCTCCCGCTGAGGGTGGAGGCACAGATCTGACCTGCTCTCCAGGACACCTCACCCCATCCCACCCCCTGCCTCGGTGGGTGACCCCCCTGCAGCCTTTGCTGCTGCAGGAACAGCCTGGCTCTGCTGGCATCTTTGATGAGTGTGGAGATGCCCTTGAAACGCAGGCGGGGAACCACTTGCTCCTGGGCAGAGGAGAGTCCACCAGAGGGACGCTGTGACATGTGGGTGCCTCCTGGTGTGGGCGCCTCCCAGCCCCAGTGTGGGCTCAGTGTCCATTTGGAGATTGGGGTGCGCACCTTCCATAACTGCACAGCAGCCACACAGGATGACTTCTTAGCAACCAGCTGCACCTACAGCTTCTCTGGCTCCGGTTACCTTTTCCAAAGTGGGAGAGTCCTCTGGCTGTTAGCATCCCCGCGCCTTGAAGACGAGGGCAGGCTGTAATCGATGGCTGCGTTTTTAGTAATAGTCATCGTAAGAATATTGTAACGATCCAGCTTGCATTCCAGGTCCCCCTGCCTCAGCCCTTTCTGTGAATTATTTCATTTAATAGATGTGACAACCTGAAAAGTGGGTAGGACTCTCCCCATTTAACAGATGAGGAAACTGATACTCAGAGAAATTTAAAGACGTACCCAATTCTGTTTCTCTTTGAAGCTTTAGAGAAGGAAGGACGGAAAAGTTTAGCACCTGAAACTCCTTTACTGGGGTCACAGAAGCTTCTAGTCTGCACCAGGGATAGGGAAGGGGTCACTAGTGCAGACTGCCCACCCAGGTATAAGCTGGGAGCAGAGGCATTCATCTCCCTCATCACATAAAAGTGTTTTCAAAATGCTCTGCGCTTGGGATGCTCATTGTTGACCGTGTGCAATGCACCCCGTCATCCTCACAGCCGCCTCCCTGCAAGGGAGCTCCCAACCACCCTTTTTACAGGTGAGGAAGGTGAGACCCAGAACAGGGAAGCTACCTGCCAAGGTTACAAGCCTGCTAGCCTGATCCAGAAGGAGAATCCACTACCCCAAACCCCAGGCTGGCATCCACTGGGTTAGCAGAGGCTGTCGTTGTCTAAACCAGTGATTCTTAACTTCAGTGCCCATCAGAAACCCTGGGAGCGCTTTTTAAAATGCAGACTGCTGGGCCACTAGGAGCTTCTGATCCAGGAGGGTTGTGTGGTACCCAAGAATCTGCATTTCTAACAAGTTCCCAGGTGAGGGGGAGGCTGCTGTCCAGGGACCCCACTTTGAGAGTGGGGGGGTCTCCCAAAGACCCAATGGTGGTGACTTCTCAGGCATTTTGAAAAGCGCAGCAGGAGATATTTAGGGTAGGCCTGGTGGCACCCAAAAGTCACTCCATTTAGTGGGTTGAGTCCCCCCATTCTGCAGCTTGGGAAACCAAGTCCCAAAAAAGAAGGTGCCAGGTTCAGAGTGACATTGCTGAGGCTCTGACCAGACCCCCCAGCGGGCCCACCTACATAATTTGCGGGAATCAGTACCCCCAAAAAAGCACCAGCCCTGTCCCTAGGTCTCCTGGCTGTACCCCATGCTGAGACCCCAGGTGATGGTCTGGAGACATTTTAGGGGGTCACAGGGATGACCCCCAGCTCCCCGCTGCAGCCACCTTCCCAGGGAAGCAGCCCGCACATTCTGTCCTTCGGTGAAAAGAAGGAGGAGGCCGCCTGGACTGGATTTCAGTTTGTTTTCTTTAGGTGGAGCGACACGGCGGGAAGCCGACCCCGGCGGAAATCCAACCCCTGAAGAATTTGGCCTGGCCTAGCCCGGCTCCCATGAGCCCCCGCCGGGCCCCCTCCGCTTCCCGCCCCAACCCCAGCCTGGTCCTATTCTTGAGCATTTTAGCAAGCTTTGTTAGGAAGGGGGAAGGGCTGGCTGGGCAAAAGGGGGAGAACAGTATTTTAAAAGTCAGGGACCAGGGAGACAGAGCCCTCAGGAGCCCTTGAGAAATGGGGCAATTTCTAGAGAAAGAACTGAGAGTCAAGGAATACTTAAATGGAAGGCCCCAGCTCTGCACAGCCCAAGCCGGCCCCGTTCGATCCAAGCCTGTGGGCAGAAAGGAGAAGGGAGGAAAAAAAAGAAAAAAGAAAAAGAAAAAGAAAAAGAAAAAGAAAAAGAAAAGAAAAGAAAAGAAAAGAAAAGAAAAGAAAAGAAAAGAAAAGAAAAGAAAAGAAAAGAAAAGAAAAGAAAGGAAAAGAAAAGAAAACCCTCCCAGCTGCCTTCCTGGGCTCCACCCTACCCCTGACCTCTACCATGTACCATCCACAAAGGCAAAAGGGAGGGTGCTTCACCCTATGGTGCTAGGATCCCAAGAAGCCATCTCCTCCCAGCAGATTCCTGAGTGAGGACATATAAAGCTACTGCCTTGTTTGCAGTGTCCACAAAGTGGGGGGCAGAAAGCCAGCTGCAGGACAGAATGCCAAAGCGGGTCCCACTTAGGTCACCAAACCATGCGATGCCCGTGTTTACGTGCACGTGTTTATGACAGAAGGCGGTTAGCAGTGCTCAGCTCGGGGGGGTTGGGAGAGAGGGTGGCCTTCGGTTTTGCTGCTAACCCCTCCCACACTTTCTGAAGTTTTCTAACAATATGCACACTGCAGATATTTATGTTTCAAATTTTTAAATATGAAAGTGGATGCGTGCACCACTTGGAAGACTGATGGTACCTGCTCAAGCTGACTGTGCACCTGGCCGGGGTCCCAGCAGCTCTGTTCCTCTGCAGAAAGGCACATGTGGGCACTAGAGACCTGCAGGAGGAGGTTGGCAGCTGTGCTTTTCATAATAGCCCTGAACACAAACTATCCACATGCCCATCAACAGAAAAGTGGATGCATAGACGATGGAAGATTCACAGGATGGAAAGCTCCCCAGCAATGGAAAAGAACTGACCACTGATACTGGTGAATCTCAGAGAGGCACTTGGGAGCAAAAGAAGCCAGGCACAAAACAGCACTAACTCCCTGGCTCCATTCAGGGAAAATTCAAAAACAGGGAAAACTAGAAGTCAGAAGAGTGGTTACCCTTGGCCGAGGAGGTAAGAGATAAGAAACAGAAAACACTTTTCGTAGGTGAGGCAGTTTTGAGTGTTTCCTGGGAACACAGCATCGTGTCAAACACGTGACAAGCACTGAATCCGCATGATTTTTATTCCCATTTCATAGATGAGGAAACTGGGGCTCAGAGAGACGAAGGAAGTCCTTTGTGCGAGGTCAGCAAGTCACTGCGGGACAGGTTGCCGTTTGAAGACGGTTCTGCTTGGTTCCAGGGCCTGGGTCCCCAAGCACTCTGCAGAGCTGGAAATTGAAGGCTTTTGACAGCCTGGAGATGGGACTTGAAACCTGGGCCTCTCTGAAACTCAAAGCCCCAGGCTTCTGACTTTGTTCTCTAAGTTAAGGTGTACAAAATGCTTAGCACGCAGCAAGAAATCATTACAATTATTATTTAGTAGTAGTAGTAGTATGACAATAATGATGATAAGCCTTGCCTAGCAAGAAAGTGTAAGGTGAAGGTGAACGCACTCGTGGTCAGCCGGTGACCACAGCAGCACACGGGGGACACATGCAGAGGCCCACTGTTGGGGAGCCTGGGAGGCCAAGCCGGGTTTCCACATACCCCAGAGCCCAAATCCTGTCACTGCCTTGGGCCTGTCCTCCCTGGTCCCCAGGCTCTGACCCTCCCAAGGTTTCCTTGATCAACTGGACCAGCCCTCATGGTCCACCCCAAGCCTGGCCCAGGTCAGATGTCCCCAGAATGTGCATTCATTGAACCTCAGGAGCAGCCAAGAGGCTGGAGCCAGCTCAGTGTGCGCTGAGCTACATACGCCACTGTGAAATGTGCATTAAAAACGTGTCACATCGATCAGAGGCTCGGCGTCAGGATCCCAGGACAATGCTTATTCTCTGCCTACCTGAATGTCCCTACAATTTCAGGAAGGAAAACTGAGAACTCCTTGAGTACCCCTCCTGGGACAGGGGTCTTCCCAGTGCCCACTTTATGGGGCAGAGTTCACACACTGGGGAAGACACTCCCAGGCTGGCAGAGCTGGACATTGCCTCAAGGGTCATCTACTCCAATGCCTCAGTGTGGAAACTGAGGCCCAGAGGAGGAAAGGGACTTGCCCAAGGTCAAAGGGTGAGAGTTGAAGACTACTTGCTAAAGTATTAATGTCCAACCTAGGGGGTCTTTGAAGTGTTCCTTCATTTCATGAATATTTATTGAGCACCTACTGTATACCAGCCTCTAGGCTAGAAATCAGTAAGACAGCATTGAGCAAGCCCAGGCGTGCACCCAATCCTCGGGGAGCTCATATATAAGTCCAGGACAGTGGAATTTCCAGACCCAGAAACCAGCTGGCTGTCCTGGTACAAGCATTCTCAGCCTTGAAAATCCAGTTACCTGGGTACTTAATAAACACAGTCTCAAGACTAAAGGATGCAAAGAAGAAGAAGACACAGTTCAGGGTCCTAGAGTATCCAGTGGGTTAGATAATACATATATATACATAATTACAAATTGAAGAAAGTGAGGGACAGATGTTAAAACAGACAAAGACCGTCCATGAAGCCTGGGAGGACTAACAAACACTCCTTGGAAAATGTGGCACTTGACGTGGGTTTTGAGCTCATGAAGGGTTTTTGTAGGGCAGGGTGTGATATAGGACAGCAGCCATTCTAACCGGGAGGAATGGTTGCAAGCAAAGGTAGAGAGGTGGAGCTGTAAATATTCCGTTAAAGAAATGGCAAAGCATCTCCCTAGATTGAGCAACAGACAGAGGCCAGAACAGTAACACAGGGTCATATCATAAGAGTAGCTCACAGTCAAACAAGAAGGTCGTTCTTTATTCTGTGGCACAATGAGAGTACGGTTGAAAATTTAGATTCCTCACCCTGACTCCAGACCTCCTAAGTCCAAACACCTGAGATCAGTCTGGCAGTTCTGCAGATGGTGGGACATAGGAGTTACCGTGAACCAGCAATTCCGCTCCTAGGTATATACCCCAAAGAAGTGAAAACAGGTACTCAGATTCTTGTACACCAATGTGCACAGAAGCCTTATTCACAATAGCCAAAAAGTAGAAAACAACCAAATGTTCAACAACTGACGAATGGAGAAACAAATGTACTCCATCCACACAATGGAATGTTACTCAGCAATTAAAGTGAGGTACTGACACGTGCCACAATGTAGATGAAATTGTTAGCATCAAGTGAGAGAAGCCAGTCACAAAAGACCTCATAATATACGATTCCATTTATATTAAATGCTCCAGAATAAGAAAATACACAGAGGGGTGGCTGGGAGGATTGGGAGCAATGGCTAAGAGAGCAGGATTTCTTTGGGGTGTAATGAAATAGCCAAAAAAAAAAGCTTTTGTAATGGATGCACTGCCTACCAGAAGCCATTGTATTGTACATTTTAAGTGGATGATGTGACTTATATCCCCACAAAGCTGTTTTTTTTTTAAAAATGCATGAATCCAAGAGCCCAGAAATCTGCATTTTAACAAGCACTCTGGGTGATTCTTGCATTCTCTAAAATCTGAGGACCACTAGTGTAGATAATAAAGAGCTATCGAGCATGCAAAGCTGAAAGAACGACATGATGCAGGAAGTATTTTCAAAGGGTAGATCTGGTGGAAGGAAGAAAACTAAAGGAGGATATCCAAGCAAAACACATCCCTGCCCTGGACACCCTGACCTACAAATTCACAAAGTTTCTCCTTGGCCAAGTCTTGGGATAATGGGAATAAGTCTGTTGAAACTCTCCACATATATCTTCCAGTGTCTGTATGGTCTTCCTAGATGACCCTGAGCTCCTTTTGGGAGACTCCTCAATCTTTCATTCCCTTGTCAAAACCCTATTTTGAAACATTCTTCCTAAAAGAAAGGCAAAGCCATTCCTGCTAATATGATCATGGGGGACAGGAACCCAAAGGTCAGGACATGTCACGTCAACTTCACCCAAAGTGTCGCAGACCAACCACCCTCTCCTGGTTCAAACTGCTTTTCTCAGGTCTCCCCAACTCTGGCATCACAGACTCTACAGTAAATGCACACTACATTCGGGCTCATCTACTCAACCACCCCATCCCCCCTGAGTTCCTGTGTCTTTCTTTCCTCTATTGAGGGGGTGGTGGGCCGGCATCAGGCACACCCCAGACCCCCCAGAGCCTCCTCTGACACCCCAAGACAGAGCCAGACTGGAGCCATCCCTGGGCACCCCACTTCCCAACTGGCCCTGCTACCTTGCTGCTTCTTTCCCGCCTCTCTGCAAAGAAACAAGGGCAGTCCCCACCTCCACAGTCATCAAGGCCTCATGGGGGTCCCCGTTGCTTCCTTGCATCACTTTCTGGGAATTGGTCATCCTCAGTTGGTCTAGAATGTTCCAGGGAAGGAATATTCCAAGGAGGGGTCGCACTTTGGATCACAGCTTTACATGGAATGGAACCTTGCAATGTGCAAATCACATATCTCACCTCTCTGAGCCTCAGTTTCCCCATCTATAAAATGGGGACAGTAATGTTATCTACTTCACAGGGCTCTTGTTAAGCCTAAATGAGAGGCACTGTCTTAAGTGTTGAAGAACAAAATACACAAAACGGATCCTTGCCCAAGTGAAGCTGATTCTCTAGAAGGGGGAGGTGAAGAGTAAGCACAATAAATACATAAATATTATAAGTGGGCATCTGGGAACTGGGACTGTTTTTTGATTTAGTTGCAGGAGTGTGTTCGGTTTGCCAAAGTGCATCAGCCTCTATGTTTAAGATGTGGATACTTTTCTAAACGCAAACACACTCTACTAAAAGTTTATAAAAATAGATTGGAAGTTAGGAGGTGATAGATGCTGATCAACAAACACACATAAAAGGTAGAGCAGAGTGAAGGGGACAGTGAGTGCCAGGGTGGGCAGAACAGGTTGTGATTTAAATAAGGTGGTCAAGTTCAGTTGCAATGAGAAGGTGGTATTTGAGCAAAGCAGTGTGGCAGGTGAGGGAATTAGCCTTTTGGAGATCTTGGGGGAAGAATATTCCTGGCTGAGAGAATAGCTAGTGCAAAGGCCCTGAGGCAGAGGGGGTTCATGGAAGCTATTGATTCTTATTATTAGGGTGCTTTCCTGGTTTTCCTTCATGATTTTCACACAAACAGCATGAGGGGAGCCAAGCAGAAAGAAATGCCCCCATTTTATAAAGAAGAAACTGAGACCCAAAGAGGGGAGTGACTTGTCTAAGATCACCCAGCAACTTATTGGCATTTGGGTGTCTTGGGTGTGGGTTTTCTTACTTCCTGTCGTGGAAGTGAGCAGAGGCAGTTTGCAGCAGCCCCCAAATCTCAGCGCACAGCAAAGGGGGATGCCCCACTCTGCTCCCTGCTGGCCACCACCACCAGCCTCATGGGTTCCATCAGGAGTGTCTGGGGAGAGTGCCCACCCCCATGGGCCCCTTGTGTCCCCCACTCCCATCCCAGACACACAGGACCAGCCCATGATCTCATGGAGGTTCCCACCGAAGCAGCTGAAATTGTTCAGGTCTTGGCGAGCACCCATTGGTGAGGTGGTGGGGGGAGAGGGGAGGCACTGCGGAAGAAGACAGGGAGAAACAAGAATTTCCTTCTTTGGGACAGCTTAAGGATAATTGGAGAGAGCTGGGCATCCTGGGAGGCAGGGCATACACCTACTGTGTGCACCACCTGTAGGCTGCACACTTACTGTGCTCCGCAGGCGCCCTGGGCAGGCGGCCGGCCAGACTTGGGCTCTGCATTTCACATTTCCACCAATGACTTCCTGACAAGCAACTTCACTGCCCCAGCCTTGGTTTCCTCATCTGCAAAATGGAGCTGCTGGCTGTTTCTTCCTTGCAGGATGGCTGGGAGAGTTCGTAAGATGATCTATGTCTAGCACTTAGCACAGGGCACACACTTAGCACCTGCTCAGTAAATTGTTATATATATTACTTGCTTCTGTGCATTTGTTTATCATTGTCACCACACTATGGGTTGAGAGACTCATCTCCCTTTTCAAATCAGGAGTTAAGGTCCCAGTGATGTTAAATGACTTGTCCAAGTTCTCACGGCCACAGGACCAACTACAGGAATTATGGATCCCAGTGCAAAATGAAAATGCAGGGCTCCTTGTTAAAAATTGATTGTGAATCGTAAGACAGCAACAGCAGAGCATTAAGCCAAGCATAACATCCTTCCATGGGCACTGTGCCTGTGAAGATGGCCTGCGGCAAACAGTAGTTAGATGAGCAAAACCAGAATTCATATCCAGGTCTCCCTGACTTCAAAACCAGAGCTCTTTCTATTTTGAAGCACCACCATGATCTAGAATTTGATTCCACCAGCCCAGCAGTAAATCCAACATCCCCCGACAAGCATTTTCCATTACTGCACAAGAATGCTCGTGGCATACGTTGAGGGCAGAATCCAATGATTTGTGAGATTCATAGCAAACCTTGCCCAGAAGTTACCAGGAGATTCACCCATCTCCCCAGCCCCCAGGAGAGCACTTTTGGATCAAAAGTTGCCTCCTTCCAAAAGTCTGCCATGGAAGCCAGAGCAGAGAGAGCCAGGGGACAGAGATGGGAACAAGGCTGCAGGGCACAGAGGGGTCAGTCTAGGCAGGGCCTCACAAGCCACGGGCAGGAGTTGGCACTTATCTCAAGGGCACTGGGGAGCCATGGGTGGTTCTGATTCCAGGAAGGGCATGGCCCATCTCAGGGAGCACAGAGCCCCCTGCCACCCTGCAGCAGTCCTGTGGAAACTTTGGGGGAGGCTTCATTCATAAATGAGACCTGGCCCAGTTCTAAGAGCAGGGTCCCCACAGGCGAGAGGTTTGTCTTTCCTAAAATGCCAACCCAGGAGAGTTCAAGAGCCAACGCTGATGGGCAGACTTGGGCTTTGCATTTCATTTGCAGGTTTGAATGCATTACGTCCCCCAAAATGCCGTTGTCTTTGATGCAATCTTGTGTGGGCAGATGTATTAGTGTTGACTAGACTGTAATTCTTTGAGTGTTACCATGGAGATGCGACCCACCCAACTGTGGCTGATGACTCTGATTGGATAATTTCCATGGAGGTGTGGCCCCGCCCATTCAGCGTGGGCTTTGATTAGTTTACTGGAGCACTATATAAGCTCAGACAGAAGGAGCAAACTTGCTACAGACAAGAGGGACACTTTGAAGAGAGGAGCTGCAGCTCGCAGAGACATTTTGGAGGTAGCCTTTGAAAGCAGACTTTTGTTCCCGAGAAGGTAAGAGAGGACAAATGCCCCAAAAGCAACTAAGAGTGACATTTCTGAGGAACCGCAGCCTAGAGAGGAACGTCCTGGGAGAAAGTCATTTTGAAACCAGAACTTGGAGCAGACGGCAGCCATGTGCCTTCCCAGCTAATAGAGGTTTTCTGGATGCCATTGGCCATCCTCCAGTGAAGGTACCCCTTTGTCTTGGGCACTTTATGGCCTTAAGACTGTTACTGTGTAACCAAATAAACTCCCTTTTATAAAAGCCAATCCATTTCTGGTGTTTTGCAAAAAGGCAGCATTAGCAAACCGGAACGGGCACACTCCACTCCACAATCCTTGCCAAGTCTCGTTTCAGACCTTCATGCCTCACAGACAGCCAGGGCTCATCATAGAGCATTTGGTGCAGGTCCAGGCCCATGGAGGTGCTTTACAATGAAAGCCACTGCGATGGTTGGTTCATTCGTCAACTTGGCCAGGTGATGGTGTCCAGGTGTCTGGTCAAGCAAGCACTGGCCTAACCATTAATGCAAGGACCTTTGTGGCTGGTTTGTTGAATCATCAGTAAATTGACTGCACGTGCGACTGATTACATCAACAAAGGACGTGTCTTCTGCAATGAGAGGATTCAATCAGATGCACTTAATCCAATCAGTTGAAGACTTAAGGGAGAGAGAGAGAGGACCTTCACTTCTTCTTTGGCAGCCAGAGAAGCATTTCCTGAGAAGTTCATTGAACACCTTCATCAGAGTTGCCTGTTCACTGCCTGCCCTATGGAATTTGGACTCGTGCATCCCCACAGTTACATGAGACACTTTTATAAAATCTCATATGTACAGACATCTTCTGTCAGCTCTGTTTCCATAGAGAACCCTGACTAATACAGCCACCATTCGTCGAGCAGTGACAACGTTTCCCGCATGGCACTAAGACTTTTCTTCATTGGCTCAGATCATCCTTACATTAATTCTAAGTGATTAATGTGACTACACTGAGGCTCTGAGATGTGAGGTCCCAGAAAACTGGAGCCAGGCCCCTGGTGGGTCTCTCCATCACAAACACCTGTCTTCATAACTCCTTCTCTGTCCCACCTCTTCTTTATATAAACACATAAGACACCCAGCAGGCTCTCCTTTGACTCCTTCCGGAGGCCTTTTACATTGTTTTCTTGTGGGCAGCTGAATGGGGTCCCAGCAGTGACAACATGGGGAAAGCACCAGCCCAGGATTCAACACATCAACACACACTCAATAAATATTCGCCATGGTGATCAGACACCCCCCCCCATTACCACTGGGTCAGAGAGGGCTCAGGGTGTTCATCCCACTGGGCATGTGTGCCAAGGGAGGCCTAGAGAGGCCAATGCCAAATCCAAGGACTCAGAGGTCAGGGCTGGGTCTAAGCCTTCTCCCCATCCCCCAGGATCCTGAATCACCCACTGGCTCACTCATCGCTTGTTCCATAGATGTTTCCCAAGGGCAAAGACTGCTGTTTTATTCGTCATGCCTGGTACAGAGCAAGCCATCAAAAAAGGCTTGGTGAATGAATGAATGAACCAACACATCTCTTTTCCCATTAGCCATTGTGGTGGGCAGATCTGGGGTGGCCCCACTGTGCTCCCCACCCCATGTGTGATCCCCTCCCTAGTGTGTGGGCAGAACCTGTGACTTGCTTCCAACCCATAGAATATGGCAAAGTGAGGGGGATATATGTGATTTCATGTGTATGATGATTGTACCTAAGATTACAGAGATTTCCTGCTGAAATCTCCCACTCCCTTGCGTGCTTTGCAGAAGCCAGCTGTCATGTTGTGGATTGCCTATGCCAGGAGGTCCACATGGTAAGGAAACGGGCTCTGGGAGCTGAGGGTGGCCTCTGACCAGCAGCCAGCAAAAGCTGAAGCCCGTGATGCCACAACCACTAGGAAATGAACTGTGCCAATCTGAGTGATCTTGGAAGCAGAGCCCCCCCTCATTGGGCCCCAGGTGAGATGGCATCTGCAGTGGATACCTGGATTTGTGGGTCTCTAAGCAGAGGACCCAGGTAGGTTGTGCCCAGGCTCCCAACCCAGAAACTGTGAGCTATTAAAGGTGTGCTGCTTTAAGCTGTTAAATCAGTGGTGATTTGTTACGCAGCATAGGTAACTAATACAATCACAGACGTCCGTAACCACAGCCCCCATCTCGGCTCATTGCCAAACTAATTCCCATTCCATAATTTCAATCAAGAGAGATTTTATTAAGGGAAAAAAAGAAAATTTTTCAAAGATAGGGGTGGAGGGAAAAGGGGAGCTCTTCAAACTATCCAGGAGCTCAGAAAAAGGGCCCTAATGTAAACACCTTCAATGAATTCCTACGAAGGGAGAATTCACATTTGAAGTCTTCTCAGCTAAGCAGTGCAACCATGCTCAGTGGTGATGTTTTGTGGCTGCTCCATGCTCCTCGACCAAGATCTCGGGCTCATGTGGGTGGAATATTTTGCCCCTTGTTCACCATGGCTGAGCCAGACGTGGTGCTGAGCCCAGAGCCGGATTTGGACAGAGCCAAAGTCTCTGCTGGCTGCAGCTTTTCCACATGGATTCTCTGAATGTCAGATTATCCCAGGCTTGGGCTCCTTGAGTCTAGGAGTCTCGGAATTCCAGACCCCAGCAGATCCAGAAGCACAGAGTGCTATGATAGGCACACCCATTCTTTCTTTTCTTTTTTTTTTAACTTTTTATTGTAGTAGGATATGTATATGCAACTCAAAATATCCCATTTTAATCACTTTCAAGTATAGTATTAAGTACATTCACAAATTGGGCTACCATCACCGATATCCATTATCCTGACTTTTTTGCCACCTCAAACAAAAACTCTGCACTTATTAAGCAATAGTTCCCTCTTCCCCTCTCCCATCCCCTGGTAACCTTTAATCTACAGTCACTATGAAATTGGCTTCCTCTAGGTATTTCATACAAGCAAGATCATATAATATTTGTCCTTTCGTGTCTGGCTTATTTCACTCCACATGATGTCTTCAAGGTTCATCCATGTTGTAGCATGGTCAGCACTTCTTTCCTTTTTGTGACTGAATGATACTCCATTATGTACATATAGCACACTTTGTTTATCCATTCATTCATTGATGGATGCTTGGGTTCTTTCAATCTTTTGGCTCTTGTGAATAAGGCTGCTATGAACATCAGTGTGCAAATATCCGTTTGACTCCCTGCTTTCCATTATTTTAGGTATATACCTAGAGTGGGCTTGCTGAATCCTATGGTAAGTCTGTTTTCAACAGCTCATTCATTCTAATAGCCAATTTGTTTCCAGGTCATTCATTTGGAGTGGGGAGGGCAGGGAGGGCATAAAGTAAGGGGGTTGGAGGTGGGGGGTAGGTGAAGCTCGATTGACTACAAGAAGATGGATTTTGAGGCCAGAAGATGGATATGAGGGGTTCTTTTATACCATTCTGCTCTTTCATGTGTTTTGAGGTTTTCCAAAGTGAAAAGTTTGCACACACACAGACACACACAAACGTGTATCAAAATCAAAAATGTTGAAGAAGAGAATGGAAGTTTGGGAGCCCAGACTCATCCTTCATTGGAAGGGAGGCAGTGCTTTCCGAGGGTTAGAGTGTGAGCTCTCGGTCACACAGATCTGGGGTGAGTCCCGGCTTGCACAAGCTACATCATCTCGGGCTCGCCTCTTAGCCTCCCTGAGCCTTGGTTTCCCCAGTTATAGAAGCAAGACATGTCCCCTTTGATGCCTCGCTTTCCTCATCAGTAAACTGCAGGTGAAGTGCTTGGCAGAGAGGCTGATCCAGGGTAAAGGCTCAACAGCCAGGGGTAAAACTCTCCGTTCTCATACCCTTCCCGAGAGCCCAGTGCTGCCTGGGGGCCCCACAGCCAAGAATTCAGTGAGGTTTTAGCTCCATTTTACAGACAAGGCCACTGAGGCTCAGGGACTTGCCCAGAAGGAGCTGAGCCAGGATTCAAACCAAGTCCTTTTGCCTCCGGAGTCCTTTCTCTTAACTGTGGCACCCAGGATCCCTACCTAATTTGCGGGTTCTAGTGCAAAATGAAAATACAGGACCCCGTGTTTAAAAAGTAAGAATATCAAGATGGTAACAGCAGAGCATTAAATCAAGCCTAGGAAACCAGTCCGGCCCACACCAATGAGACTATCTGTGGTGGCTGCCATTACCACTTCATATGCATAGTCTCCTGGAGTTTTCTTGGCAATCCCAGAATTGCAGCCTTCCCTGAAAACCTTGCAGGAACAGGAACAGGAAGCTTAGGAGGAACACAGAAGGAGCTGGCAAGTACAGAACGCTGGAGCTGGCAAATCTTTGGATCAACCCATTTCACAGATGTGGAAATTGAGCCCCAAAGGGTGGTAGCGGCTTGCCTGGTGTCCAGCCAGGTCCCCAGGCTCCCCGACCAGGGGGCAGTTCTCTGGGTCCTCGGCTTTTCCCATGCAGCTGGCAGTTCTTCCCATCCCAACCCCCCATCTCTGGTCCCCCAAGCAGGAGTTTCCATTCCGCTGTCCTTCTCACAGGCTGGACTTGTCCCAAGCCATCCCCCTTCTTAGCATTACCAGTGGCCACTTAACTCAAATTATTGCATCTTTAGGAAGAAAGGAAAGGGGAGAAGAGTTGGAGACAAACATTGAAAACTCTGAAGAGGCCCTCGTCAGCCCGTTATGAGTGAGGGGTTTGGTTTTTGTTAATATTTTTTCTGCATGGTGTGCTGCAAATAAGAATATCCAGAGAACAAATTGGTGTCATGTTTATTGCTATTTGTTCCTCGGCAGCACGAAGCCAGCCTTAGTGGAGAAGCCACTTGAAGTGCAAGCTCAGTTCTGCTTCTTTCTGGAGACCCGCTCTGGGCTTGGGGACTGCATTTCGTCAAGTAGTCGCAGAGCACAAACCCAGAACCCCCAAGCTAATAGCATAATAGGATTGAGCCCCCTGCATGCTCCCCACATCCTTGTGGGCTTCTCAGGGCAGGGGGCTGGGCTCCGAGCTCCAAGTTAGAGACACGCCATGCTCCCAGGGCTGTGATCGGGGCCACAGTGTGAGAACTAAGACATGCTTGGGGTGGGGGGCTTGGGGGGCTCTTGGAGCAGAGATGCAGAGGACACCAAGGCAGACATCAGCATTCCAATCCCAGCACTGGCCGTTCCTAGCTGGGCAACTGGCTGAGTTTCCCGAAATAAGTGCCACGAACTGGGTGGCTTAAAACCACAGAGAGGTATGGTCTCACCCTTCTGGGAGGTAGAAGCCAGAAATCAAGCTTCAGGGGGTTTGCTAGCAATTGTGGGTGCTCCTCAGCTCACAGCTGCAGCTCTTCAGTCTCCGCTTCTCCCGTCACGTGGGCATCTTCTTTTGCATTTGTGTCTGTCTCTGCTGCTTCTTCCCTTCTTATAAGGACACTGGTTATCCTGGATCAGGGCCCACAAATCACATCTTCAAAGACCCCATTTCCAAAGAGGGTCATGAAGGCTTAGGATTCGAGCCTGTCTTTTTTGGGGGGACACAATTCAGGCCATATCAGCGATCTTGGGCAAGTTGTTCAATCTCCCCATCAATGACTCCATTTCTTCATATGTGAAGTGGGTATAGAATTGAGTACCTATTTCATGGGTTTATTAGGAGGATTAACTTGAGTCAACACATGGGCAGCCCAGAGTAGGAACCAAACAAGCAATGGATTTTATTGCTATTGGAAAGAGCACAAGGTCTAGAGTCTGCAGCCTGTTGTTTCCATGCTGTGTGGCCTTGAGCCAGTCACTCCAGCCCTGGCTTCTTTATCTGCACAATAATGGGGCGATAAGGCACGCCCTGGTCATGGGTGGCTGTGAGGGTTAACTGTGGGGAGAAATGTGAATGGGTTTTAGAAGCAGCATGCACAGAGGCTGTGACTGCAGGTGGATTTGGGGCCTCTTGGGAAATAGTACAGGGCACTGCCATTATGGCCACTTGGAAAATAACTTCACAAGCTAGAATCGAGTGGCAAATGTACATACGCTTTGACTCAGCAGTTCCACTCCTAGAAAGTTGCCTAAGGAAAATCCCAGCCCAAGAGCTTCAGGTGATGTGTACAAAAATGTTCGTGGCAGCTCTGTTCATGAGAGCTCCAAACCGGAAACCAAACCCCGACATCCATGGGCAGGAAAGAGGGCAAATAAAGTATGGGGCAGTCATGGGATGGAATAGCACACAGCATTAAAAATACTCACACTTTTAAGGCATTACACCAGGGATTTCTTTGTGGCTCAGGAGCAGTTCTGTACCCTGACGGTGGAGATGCTCGTTCAAATCTGCAGAAACTTTTCACCGAACTAAACACAAGGGAGGCAGGATGGGGATAAAACAGTGCACGTGAAAACTTGTGAAATCCAAATAAGGTCTGTCCTTGTGTGAATGCTAATGTAACCAACGTCAAATTCCTAGTTTGGTCCCTTAGTTCATTATACTAAGGTTATATAAGTACATGAACACTATATACACAAACACATATGTATGCAAATTTATAATAATATACATGAGAACGATATAATTATCATTGGGGGAAGCTGGGCAAAGGGTACAAGGGTACTCTACTATTTTTTCAATTTCTTGACAGTCTTAAACAATTAAAAAAAATTTAAATAAAATAATTAATTAATTAACCACAACCCAAACACCCGCATGAATGAATCTCAAAAACAGGCCAAGGAAAGAAAGAAGAAAGCATACATTTTTACTGAGTTCAAAACGGGCAAATCCTACAACATATTTTTCAGGAAGCTTATATAAGTACATTACCACGTAAGAGCTAAACCTGAACTCATTAGAGGGGTTCGCCTTGGTGGCCGGCAGTGGGCATGAGGAGACAAATGGGGAAGGGGTCCCCAAGGCTTGGTGGCGGGTAACGTTCAATTTTTCAAGCCTGGTGGTGGGAAGACATTGCTGGGGGGTTTGTGTTTTGTTTTCTTTTCTTTGCTTGATACATTACACTACATTAGGCATTTTGTTTTGTTTGTATAAATATTTACATAAATAGATAAATAAGAACACATCCTCTGGGGTCTTTGCCACTTATCATCCCAGGGACCTTGGCCAAGTCACTTGGTTATATATATACATGAACTATATATTATATAATATACATGAGATTTATATAATATACATGAGAACGATATCATTATCATCAGGGGAGCCCCCTGATACTCGCCCGGGAGGGTTCTGGGGAAGATGAAAATGAGACATGCATGTGAAATGCTTAGCACAGCCTAGCACACAGTAGGGCTCCCAAAGGCCACTTCCCCAGCCCCCAGGCCCCCAATTGGTTCCAAATCCCTGAGCACCACTCATGTCTCTGGAGTTTTATGCAGGGGGAGAGGGATTCTACACTCCCTCAACTCCACCCACCCACAGGCTGGCCACCCCTTTCCCCAGGAAGGAGGAGTAACCCCGAGTCACTTAGATTTGGGGCGCAGATTGGCCCGGGATTTGCTGGTGGGGAAGGGTCACTGGCTGGTAAAGTCAGCACCAGGACGTGTCTTCTTTTGCATTTCTCTTCCACCTGGAAAGGTCCCTCGTGTAAATGGCCAAGCTTTCCCCCCTTCTCTATTTCCCTCTCTTCTCTGCAGACCTTGTGAACTTTCTCTCTCGTGTGTCTTCTTCCTCCTCGGCAAGCTAGAGCAAGGCGAGCTGCAGCTTTCAACGCAGTTGGGCAGTGACGCTCAGCCCCTGCACCCCAGTACGGCGGGACCCAGCCTCGCTACCAGCCACGTGACGTTCGCCTTGCTAGCCCCCCTGACCCCATCCAGCTCTCACTTGAAGACCTTGCCACTTTTATTGCTTCGAACAATTTAATTCCACTCTTCAGAGAAAGACAGACTTGGTTTTGTGTTTATTTAAAGCCCAAACACCAAGAAAGACAAGTTGATCACCATTCACTGCTCTTCGCCGGCTCTTACCACACGGTCAGAGGCTCGCTTACGAAACACGACGGCCGCTTAGAATAAACCCTGGTGATTTTCCACCCCTGCTTTCAGCTCCCTGAGCGTGTATGAATATAAAATATAAATATATGTAAATATAATTCTGTGGTCACCGTGTTCAGGATTTAGGATTTCCTCCTGGAGGGAAAAGGCAGGAAGGGAAGGCCTTGTAAGCACAGGCTGGGCTTCATTAAGACGCGTGTTTGGGTAGCGATTGCTTTTCTCCAACCGAGACAAGCCGGCTGGAGGCTGACCTTGGTACTTCCTGAAATTTCATCAACTCCTTTTCTTCCCCCAAAGAGCCTCTCTGGACCCTGCCCCCAACCAAACAGAACCCCTTCCTCTCTGCCTCGCTGGGGAGCTGCGGGGGTCACGGGGACGGTGTGAAATATGCACCTCCACTCGGATCAGTGGGGCTCTGGGCATCTGGGGGGCTTCAGAAGCCTGGCAGGCTGCCCACCGGCACAGGACGGATGTCCAGGTCACCAAAGGCAAGGCCGAAGGGCTAAAGCCCATCGTCTGGAGGGGGCGGCCACGGCCGGAATTGAGGAAAGGAATCTTCCCCCTAATTTTAGCAACAGACACATTTTCTAAAGTTCTATCTTGTTCACAAAGAAAGCCCTTTTGCAATAATAATAAACAGTGGTATCAACATTCAGGCTAATCATACTAATTAATTTTTGAGCATATATTACCTCCAATAAAGTCAGAAATTATAATAGCTATATTATTAGATGCTCACCAGAGGCCAACATTTTATAAATATTCTTGTATCTGATTCTTGCAGCCACCCCATGAGGGAGGGCTGATTATTCTCTCCATTTTACAGGTGGGGAAACTGAGGCTCAGAGATGCAAACCCCCAACAGCTTCCACGTGGTGAGGATTGGAGCTGGAGTGCTACCTGGGGCACACCTTTCTTTCGTCTGCAGCATTTGCCATGGCATCTAGATTTCAGATGAAGTTTCCTCCCAAATTTGACTCAGCGAGAAGGCTCCCTGTGCCAGTTTGAATGTATGGTGTCCCCCAAACACCATTATCTTTGATGTGATCTTGTGTGGGCAGACGTTATCAGTTTTGATTAGATTTCCTTGAGTGTTTCTTTGGAGATGTGCCCCACCCAGCTGTGAGTGATGACTCTGATTGGATATTTCCATGGAGGCGTGGCCACACCCATTTAGGGTGGGCCTTGATCAGTGGAGTGATATAAATGAAGTGCTGGGAAGAGAGAACTCAGTGCAGCTGTGAGTGATATTTTGAAGAGGAGCTACAGCCAAGAGGGACACTTTGAAGAAAGCACAGAAGCTGCAGATGAGAGACAGTTTGAAGACAGCCGTTGAAAGCAGACTGTTGCTCTGGAGAAACTGAGAGAGGACAGATACCCCACGTGCAACTAAGAGTAACATTTTTGAGGAACTGCAGCCTAGAGAGGAACGTCCTGGGAGAAAGCCATTTTGAAACCAGAACTTTGGAGCAGACGCCGGCCACGTGCCTTCCCAGCTAACAGAGGTTTTCCGGACACCATTGGCCATCCTCCAGTGAAGGTATCTGATTGTTGATGACTTACCTTGGACACTTTATGGCCTTAAGACTATAACTGTGTAACCAAATAAACCCCCTTTATAAAAGCAAATCCATCTCTGGTGTTTTGCATTCCAGCAGCATTAGCAAACTAGAACACTCCCCTTGAGCTGGAGCCCTTGCTGGGTGTCCTTGGGACTCCTACAAGGGGTCCACCCAGACCCCAGGTTCCTCATCTATGAAATTGCAAGATTCCCAACCAAGGCCAATCCCAGCAGAGCCTCACTGGGTTTGGTTTCCTGCCAAACCCTCAGCCCACGGGGTTGCCCCAGCCTTTGAAATTTCAGAAATATTGGAAATAGCTCACAGACACACCCCACTTCCCATGCCATCACTGTCTTTGGGGCCGAGGGTGTCCTGCACCCCTGGTTTTAAGGGGCATCTAGGGCCGCCATGTTGGCATCAATTCCAAGCAGGCCCGAGGGCAGCAACGCACAGGGCAGAAACTTCTGGTGCCCACGACTTAACCTCTCTCGCCCCAAAGTCGGCCAGTTGTGAGGGGACAGGAGGCGCGTTGGAGGGCCCATCGGCCTGAGCGGCGAAGCTGCCTTCAGCTGGCGGGACGTCAAACCCCACACAAAGTGCTTCCATGTGGTGCCAGCCCTCGGCCTGCATCTTTCAGGTTGGATTAATCCTCGGCCAGCTCAGACAGACGTGTCCTCCCAACTCCGCTTTCATGTTTGCCCACAATTTCAATGTCATCACACAAAATCAAGGCTAATTGTGAACAGGCCTCCCCCACCCCCTTTCCCCACCTCCCCCATCCACATCTGGATCCCACAACCTCTCCCGGGGGCCTAGGAGACCTGCTCGGGCTGCAAACTCTTCAAATTGAGCTTGATTTCCCCTTCCCGGCTCCCAGCCTCCAAAATATGTATATATTGGAATTCTCTTTTCTTCCCTTTGCCATTGATCAAGACTAACCTACTAATTCCCCACCTTTCTGGGCTCTCTCCAAGCCAAGGGAAACCCACCCTCTATTCGCTGGGGTAAAATAATACCCCCCCCCCCACCTGCTAGACACATCCCCCTTGAACTCCATCCCCCGACACGCATCGTATCTCACAAATCATGGGGCGTTTGATATACCCTCCACGGGGCCCAGACTGTGTGCATGATATATTAGCCACAGCAAAGGGGAAATAGCCTGGCTTGACAAGGTTTCCCAGACTGAGAAAAGGAATTTGGTGTAGGAGAAATGAATGGAAGATACCTGGGGACAGGAAACAGGGCAGGGAGGGTTCCCAAGTACTGGCTAATGTCAACTGTGTATGGTCAAGATACCCACGGTACCTCCAAAAGGGAGTCCTTCAGTTGTAGCAACACTCATCCTCTCCACCCAAAAGTCATAGAGTCCCGGAATCCAAAGGGGAATCAGAGACCCCCCTACACATCTTATGCAGAGGAAAAAAGCTGAGACCCAGAGAAAAGAGAGTGGCTTGTCCGAGGTTAAAGAGAGAGGTGGTCCTTTGGGCCCAGAAGGGTCTTTGATGCTGCTTGCTTGACATTGCTTCCCAGAGAAGGTCCCCACCCCATCCTGGAGAAGTTGGATCTCACCAGCCCTCAGCAAATGCCACTCGACCATCGGAGCCCATAACCCAGGGCTGGGCAGCATGTGTGCTAAGGCTTAGCAGAGGAGCAGGACAAAGAGAAGGACAGGAACTATGGAACCAGATCCCAGTGGGCTCCTCAACTCCGTCAGGCACTCGCCACGTGATGTGAGTGGGGACTGAATCTCTGCAGGATGGGATGTGTTTCCTCCAGGATGCCAGCTTCGTCCTGTGGGCACTCACCGTGTGCCAGGGTGGAAGCACAGCCCTGGACACCAACCATTCCCATTTCCCAGGTGCAAAAACGGAGGCTCCAGATTGGAATCCAAAACCCCAGGTGATTATGGGAATGACTAACAGACTAAGTGAAGTCTTTAGTAAACCATCCACTAACAAATAAGGGAATGAATGAGCGAATGAATGAACGAAATGAAAGGAAGATAGATTTCCCCTTCTCCTGGGCTCTAAGACACATTTTGTTTCTCCCCTTTTGAGGTAAACCCCTTGTGGGAGAAGCACCCCACTTCATTTCCAAGGACTGCAGATGGGAATTTAACGCACGCTCTCCCCTATCATTTGCATCTACCTGGAATGAGGCCGAAGCTGCTCAGACAAATGAAATTCTGACAAAGTTTGTCACAGCTTGACTCATCTGTCACCGAGATGGGGAGAGATGCACATTTGAATCCGGGAGATGGGCTGGGATCTGCGGGGAGCACCGCAAGCTTTTAAATGACAATTGCAAAGTCCTGCCGCCAAATTTGCCCTCTGACCTTCTTGGTGGCTCCGAAGGGCTCTGTCCTGCAAACATCCTCCAAATAGTTTATCTTAATGAAAGCTCCTGTAATGGAGACAGAGTTAATTTGCAATGGTCTCCTGGGCCGTTTGTCTTGTAGGCCAGTTGCTTGGCGATGGCTGGAGTAAGTGTCACCTGTGTGTGTGTGGCGGGGGCGGGGGTCCTGCAGATCTTGGATCCCTTGCACCCCTATGCACCCCATTTAGCACCCCTGGGATGCGGGAGCAGGGGGCTGTTTAACTCAGCTCTAACGGCCTGAGACGGAGATTTCAGCGCACACTGCACTTGAGCTCAAACACAAACGACAGCCAAGTTCCCACATTCCACCCAGTATGTCCTGGGTTTGAACAGCAGAAAACAGGCAACCAAGATGGCTGCTTGACAGATGTGGAAACTGAGGTAAAGAAGGAGGGGATAGCGTGTCTTCCCTGCTTGCCGCCGCCTAGGAGATTGGTGGAAGGTCCAGAAATCATTTTCTTTCCCTGAACACACGTGCAATTGCCAGTTATTTGTTTGGCACTGCAGATGCAAAGTTAAACAAATCCCAAGAGGAAACCCACAGGCCCCCTATCCTCAATGAGCAGACACAGTAGGCTTTGGAGACTCAAAGACCTGGGTTCAAATCCCAGATAGACTGCTTGTTGTCTGGACGATTGGAACACACTGCATAACTTCTCAGGCTGAACAAAAAAGGTGATGACATTTCACAGGAGGGCTGTGAGGGTCTGATGGCTTTGCTGGCGGGACAGAAAGGCCTCTCCCCATTCCTAATCCAGTGCCTTTTCATCCCAAACCCTCTGCCCTCCCATTCGGCCAAGGCCCGAGCCTCCCCCTAGCATTACCCCGGACCAGCAAATGCGGAAAGCATTAGGCTGGCCAGCGATTGCACGACCCTGTTTATGTTTGCAATAAAAGCAAGCAGGTGCTGGTAATTTAACTAATCAGGTACCATCCCAGACCCCAGACTCTGGGCGCTGCTCAGCATGGCCTAATCCCTGCTTGGCCTTCCCCAAACCCATAATTAGCCCCAACCCAGCCCCTGCCCCTGGCTCAGAGGATCGGATTACAGCCACAGGATGGACATGCAGACAAACGGGCAGTCCCTCCAGCCATCCAAGGCCGAGACCCCTGCAGGCCCACCTGCGAAAGAGATGGGGTCTGTCTGGGGTTTCCACAGGGAAGATGAGCAATTTCTAGAAGTTGCATAGCTCCCCAGACCCTCAGACAAATTCCAGCTGAGTCTGGCTGCATTCCCCAAAGTCGCCCTGTCAACTTGGCTGGCAGAATCTGACAGAAGGATCTCTAAACTCCCAGGACTTACTACAGGGCCTGATCCTGGGATAGAAGTTCCCAAGTCCTGCTTGCTGGGCCCCCCATACACTCCAGACACACCCCATCAGCCAACCTGGGCCACACATGGCTAGAAAAGACTGGAACAGGATTCCCCAACCTCAGCCCTATTTACACGTTGAGCCAGACAATCCCTTACGGTGAGGGGCTGCCCTGGGCATGTAGGACAGTGGGCAGCACCCCTGGCCACTACCTACCAGCTGCCAGTTGCAACTCCCACCCCAGATGGGACAACCAAAAATGCCTCCAGACTTGGAGCAGTGGTTCTCAGTTCTGGCTACTTGTTAGAAGAAGACCCGGGGAACTTGGAAAGCTCTGATGGTCTGGCTCCCAGCCCCAGATGTAATTGGTGCAGGCTGGGGTCCAGGTCTGGGACCAAATATTTAGAAAGTTCCCTGGGTGGGTCTAAGAATGAGCAGGCAAAGTTGAGACACCCCATCCCAGGTCCCTGCTGCCCAGGGGAGAAAAGCTCTGTGAGGGTCAGCCCCCTCTCTTCTGGACCGAGATTTCCTTCCAGAAGTTTCAGCACAGCCTTTGACAGCCGAGGTCCAGCCCCACATCCCCGGCTGCATTGCAGGTCTCCAAGGGGCTGCCCAGAGCCCCCCACTACCCACCCTGCCCCCTATGTGGTTCTTTTATTATTCTTAGCAGACATTATTTAACCAGTTCTGAGTTGACCAGAATCCAATAAAATTCAGTCCCTACAATACTTTTACAGCTAATTGATTTGACTGGTACATTGTCAATGTGTGAAATGACTTTAGTGGCAGACAGCAAGGAACCCTCCACCTCTCCATGGGGCGCAGCTCGTGTGTGTGTCTCCCACAGAGCCTGTCCTGCCTCCGGAGGTGCCTCCTCTTGCCCCCAGAGGGGACTCAAGCCCCCAGAGCTCCCGACTCCTCTCCCAGTATACGGCACCCCAGGCCCAGGGCTGCCCAGCAGCCGGGCTCCAATCTCACCCCCCTGGAATGAAGTCCCACAGGCCAGCCCTCCTCCCCACCTCCCTGCTCTCCTGTTCCTTTCCCCCCTCTTTCCCTCCTCCCTTCTCTCTCATCCCTGCCTCCCTCCTTCCCTCCTCCCACCTCCCTTCTACTCTGCCTCCTCTCCTCCCTTCTCCCCATCTGTTCCCATCACACTAGTATACAGGTTGTTCCTTGGACAGACAGGCCAACCTCTTTCCCTTCTCCTAGCCCTCACCAGTGCTATTCTTTCAGCTTAGAAATCTGTTCCCAGCATCTCAACCTCCTCTTCATCCCTCAGAGCTCTGGTGAGCGTCACTTCCTCAGGGAAGTCCTCCCTGATTGGCCCTTTGTCACCAACTTTCCCAGCACAAGCAGTCTCCTTTAGAGGACTGATCACCTGCTCTAATGAAGCTTATCTGCATAATCGTCTGTCTCCCTAACCTCTGCCAGGGTTCCTGGGGGCAGGCACTAGACTGCCTGGTCAGACCTGCCCTGGGAGAAAGCGCACTAGCTGGGAGGCGTCCCAGGGCATCCAGAGCTGGTGAGGCCCAGCCTCAGCCCCCAGGGGTGCCCAGCATGCATGGGGTGGGGTGACCCCACACAGTCACCACCCTGGAGCACCATGAATGAAAACACAGTCCAGAGATCACACATGTGCAGGACCTTAAGAAGGCTGCACCTCCCAGACTGCTGCTTCTTGCAATGTCTGGAAACAACTGGCGTGTCTGCCAGCGGCAGACTCACTCTACCAGCCATGATGCCCCCCACGCTGGGGAACCGGCCGTGCTACCTCCGTGGGTTTGTGTGGGACACCTGTGGGCATGGGCTGACTTTCCACCAGAGAACCTAGAACCTGCCTGAATGGTTTATTATGGGCAGATGATAGTTTTAAAAATTGATCTTTTATCTTCTTTCAAAGGAATGCAGCACATATTGTAAAAAAGAAATAAATCGGATGGCATTAAAAGGCTTTTAGCTGAAACGAGTGACCCCCTGCTGCCCACTCCCCGTGCTCCCTGGAGGCAGCTGTTTCAATATTTTGAGCTGTGTCTTAACTCCCCGTATTCCTGAATATATGTATATTGCATGCCTTATTATTTCCATTTTAGCCATGTAAAATATTTTATATATATGAATAAATTATATATATATTACACATACATATTTTTTTGTTTAAGTGCAGACTTTAAAATCCAACAGACACTTGATTGGATGCCTCACTCCTATGCTTCCTTGCTGTGTGATCTTGGTGGGATTCTTGACCTCTCTAAGCATCCATTTTCTCCACTGTGAAATGGGGATAAACACATCCCATCTGGTTTGGGTTCTGGGGATCTAATGGGATCATCATGTAAACCTGGAGTGCGAGGAGTGTGCGATGACTGTGGCGGGATTTTATATTCATGACTCATACCCAAGACCAGCTGTAAACCTGCTTCGTGGACTCACTTTGTGGAAAACGAGCAGCTCAGTGCCCGGCACTCACAAAGTGTGGAAATGACGCTTCCCTTTCCCTGATGGTCTCAAAATGCCAGAGGACAGACAATGGCAGGGGTAGGAGATAGGAATTTTCCCCAAGTTAAAGACAATGCTATGTGCAGCACCGGCCTCCATGCCCCTTCTCCCCACTCCACATTGCACCCTAGTTTGGGCCTCCTCCCCACCCCCCAATTCACTAGACAAAGGGCTGCCTTTGACCTTGCCCTAAGCCTACCCTGGCCCAGCTCAGAGGGTGCCTCCTCCAGGAAGACACTCATGATTTCCCCAGCCCTCCCCCACCTTCCTCCTGCCCAGCCTGGAGGATCCTCTGGCAAGGATGCTGACTGCCCTTGGCAGTGCAATTTCTCCCACCCAGATTTGGGTTTCCCAGGGCTCTTAGCCTTAAGTTTAGAGGCCTCTGCTATTCCCTCCCACCTCCTGGGCCTGCAACAGAACTAGCACATAGTAGGGCAACAACCAGAGTGTGTCAACTGCAGAAGGTCCCATGTGCAATCAGCATGGGAGTCAAGTACCTTTTATGATAATACCAGTCAGAACTCTGGGTGCTTCTTTCCTTCCTGCTTGCATTGCCCCAGCCAGCCAAGTGATTAATAAGTACCTACTACGTGCGAGACTCTGTCCTGAAGGTCTGGGGACAAAGCAGTTATTCCTTCATCCCTCCAGATGCATGCATTTGTTAAGCACCTATTAAGTGCCAGGCAGCACGGGTGCAATGGTTGCAACACAGACAGGGCCCTTGCCCTCTCAGAGAAGCAACTGATCACATCTAAGAAAAAAGGTTGTTTGCTAGTGTCCAGTACAGAGTTAACAGTCAAGATACAATTGCTGAATTGCACAGAAAGTGCTTATTCCTACCTTCTGCAAATTATATTCAAAGAGATGGTGGTTTCAAGCCACTGTGCTGGATCCCGGACAAGCGTGATCTCAGCCCATCCTCAGGACAGCCCATGAGATGGGTACCAGCCTCCCCATCATACAAGCAAGGAAACCAAGGCTCAGGGAATCTGGATTTTCCAAAGTGACCCAGCTAGAAATGGATAGAAATGAGACGCAAAGTCAAGTTCCTCTAATGTCCAGGCTCCTTGCTGTACATCGGCTGTGATTCTTTCCTGATTTTCCCGGAAAATGAGGTCAGTAAATATAGCAAGGCAGCACGTAAGTCTGCCCACAGTTACACAGTCCATCCCAGGAAAGAAGAAGCCAGCCTGTGTTGGGCCCATATGGGCAGCCCTCCTGGGGAGGGGGCCTGAAACTGAGTCATATGGAAAACAAAGGTGGGCTTTGCAAAGCTGCAGAGGAAGACAGAGGGGCAGACAAATGGAACAGACTGGCCTGTGTGGAAGTGAGCTCTCCGTCACAGGGGGAGTCCAAGCACTTGTCAACAATGCAAGAGCGGGAATTCCAGAATTATGAATTGGATTAACTAACAAAAATAACTACCTTTATTCATTAGAGCTACCCAGCCAAGAAGGTGTTATTATCTGTCTTTTACCAACAGGGAAACCATGGCTCAGAGGCTGAGTTGCTTGCCAAGTAGCCAAGCCCCAAGCCCACAGGCTATCTGGCTCCAAAACCATGCCATGAACACTCCTCTTGGCATGATCTGAAATATTTCTACCTGCCCCTAACGTTTGTAATTATCTGCTCACTGTGGGTGGGGAAAGAAGACTCAAGTTCAAGGTGTGTTGAAAAGAAGGCACTCAAGAGGCCTGTCAAGCTGGACCGCAGGGCCTTTGCAGAGACTGGAAATTGTAGGCCATCAAGAGCCGCGAACCACAGAAGAGACCAGATTCAACTTGGCCCCAAGGTTTCCCCTGCTGCTCGGTTCCCAGGGAGGGCTGGGGTGGCAGCTGCTCCCCACCCAGGAGAGGCCTGTGGGGCCGGTGGCCTCTCTGTTCAGCCCGCCTAACATTTTCTATTTAAATGCAAATTTTGACTTTTCACTTGGCAGCTAGCAAAAGTTTTTTGCACTGGAATGAGGGTCACGATAATAATTTATCCACAAGGCCTTTTTCTAACAATTATTATTTGTTCAAGGAAGAAGGTGGAGGACCCAGCGGCTGGGGGGAAGGGGTTCCATGCTGGTGCAGGTTTGGTGGGGGGGGCAGGGCCCAGGCCCTCTCCTTGGGGTGGGAGGAGCAAGGCATAAGCAGACGCTGCCCGCCCTGGGGACCCCAGTCCTCGGGGTGTGCAGAAAGGGAGCTTGTGTTTACTGAGCCCTGAGCTCTGTGCTAAGGCCCGGGCAGGCCTCAAGTCTCCTTAATAACAAAAGGTTGGGTCTCAGGTCTCTGGGAGCTCCTGGTCTGATGACAGGGACAGAAAAGGAAACAATTACAATACAGGGTACCACATGCTGCAAGCTGGGGCATGCAAGGAGAGCTGCAGGAGACTCTAATGTCTGGGAAGGCTTCCTGGAGGAGGTGACACCTTCTCACAGTCTTCAAAAATAATGAAGTACAAGCCAGGTCACTTTCATAGTCTTCAGGAGACAGTGTCCATCAGCATTCTCTACAGGTGTGGATTTGATAAAATCTATCAGTATAACAAATTGGCAATTCCAGTTCTAGGAATATATGCTATAGAGTCTCTCCCACACATGCAGATGGTTGTATAAGGTTATTCGATGAAGCATTCTAAGTAATGGCAAAAGACTGGAAACAACTTAGATACCCATTAATAGGAGAGAAGATACATAAATTATGGGGCATCCATATAATGGAATACTATGCAGCTATATAAAATGAAGGAAGGAGGGATTTATTTACTCAGATAGAAAGTCTCCAGCATATGGTAAGTGAAAAAAGACAGCCTGAGTATGCTATGATTTGTTTAAAAGGCAGAGGGGAGTGGATAATATTTATAAGTATTTGCTTTGATTTGCATTAAAAGACTCTAAAAGACTCATCAAAATTGAACACATGGTTTGCCTGTGAGGAGCAGAGCTGGGAGGCTGAGTTCAGGAGTGAGAGGGAGCCTTGCAGTGTACCTGTTTATACCTTGTGAAATTTGATCCACCTGGATGTGATACTGATCCAAAAACTGAATTTAAAAAAAAAAAAAAGAAATCCAAAGGACTAACCAAGCTATCAGGAAGATGGCAAGTTCCAGATGGAAGCAGGAAGTGCGATGGGATAGGGAGCTGGCCTGGGAGCTGCGAGCCCAGGCATTTTCCCTGGAAAGCAGGGGCCCTTCTGCCCCACCTCAGATCCCACCCACCCCCCAGAGTGCATCAAATCCTCCCCCCAACTCCTGGGGGCCGCTCTGAGGAGGCCATTTCTTGCCTCATAATTGCATCTGAATGCAAATAGCTCTGCCAATGTGAATATATTAAAATCTGTGGTGTCAGCAATCAGGGTGGAAGGGAGGGGGCGGGGAACCCGAAACACAAATGACTGTCTGGATTGTCGCTCCATCCCAAGGAGGCTGGGGGACGGGGACTTCATTGTGTGCCTGGAGGGTTTCTTACTTAGCTCACGGAAAACGCTCCCCATTAAGGCTGAACTCATCCTGGCTGTGGAGCTGAGGCACGAGTAGCTGGCGGAGGGTCGGAGACGGAGGAGGCAATTCCTTGCAAAGTGGGTCACCTGCAGGAAACGGGGTGGGGGGATATAGGGCAGGGCCAGTGGATTGTGTTGGGGTTGCTGGCTTGCCCCCTCATTCTTTCATGTCTTGGCATTGGAATAAGCACTGGAGCCCCCACTCCATTGCCTGACACTGTGCTAAATTCTTTCCTCAAAATGTTTCTTTGGCTCCAGAAAGCACTAAAGATCACGTCCCGGCTCCTCCCAGGCCCTCCAAGGCCCTTTGTCATCCAGCACCTGCTTTCTTTGCCTCACTGGTCCTCTGCCTGCTCCCTGATGGCAGCTTTTCATTCAGGCTTCTGCTATTGTCACCTCCTCCAGGAAGTCCTTCCTGACTGCGCCATGGACAACAGCATTGTCCCATTACCCAGCTCCATATTTCTTCATATCCCTTGACATCATCATTTGTATTTATTGCATTAAAAATGTCAGCCCCGTGCCCATCTGATTGGTAGCTGGGTTCCAAACATTTGCACTTTGCCTGGCACATAACAAATGTTTGTTGAGTGACTGAATGATCACATGATGAGGTAGCTAATACTCATCATCGCTGCCCAGCAAGCATAAGTTGGTTTGAAGGAGAGAGGGGGCTACAATGCGACTGCCCTGCGATTCTGATTCAGGAGATTAGTGGATGGAAGTCCCCAGATGAGGTTCAGAGATGGCCCCACTGCAGGCCTGGCAGCCACACATGGGTCTATTTATGCATCTGGGGAAACAGCAAGAGCCAAGCAGACACAGCCCCTGTCCTCAGGAGCTCACAGGCCAGTGTGGGATGCAGGTGATCAATCAAACAAATACATAATGTCATGTGTGCTCAGGAGAAAGATAAAGCAGGGGCATTCAGGGAAGCCCTCCTGGAGGAGGTGGCATGGGAGCAGAGACCTGAGTGGCGAGAGAGGCAGCCCTAAGAAGGCCTGGGGAAGGGTGTTCCAGGCAGAAAGTCACAGCCAGGGCAAAGGGAACACAATGGCATAGTCAAGAGGCTGAAAAAGTTCAGGGGTGGCGGGGAATGGGGTGAGTGAGGGAGGAGGGGAACAAGCAGGAGGTGCTGCAGCCGGGGCTGGATTATAAGGACGTGGGGTCCATGGCGAGAGCAATGGGCACTGTCAGGGAGCTCTGAGCACACGAGGGAGGAGATCCAAGATGGATTCAGGAGTTCCTCTGCTCTGCAAGCAGAAGGGGCTAGAAGGGGCCAGGGGAGAAGCAGGGAGCCCAGAGATAGGCTGTGGAAGGGGCCAGGAGAGAGGGGCAGCAGGGAGAGATCTGGGAGGTTCGGGACGTTTGAAGGGCAGAGTTGGCTGGACTCACCAAGGCCTGGGTGTGGGGCAAAAGGAAGAATATTCAATGATTCCTCCTGGGAATTTTGCTGGAGACAAAATGAAGCCAAATGGGAAAGGGGTGAGTGGGGTGGGGGACGAAGCAGGCCAGGCAAAGGCAGACTCAGTTATCACTCCAGACAAGTCAGCTGGTCCCTCAAACCTGTATGGTCCACCCTTCACATGCTCACCAAGTTATCCCTTACACTTACAGCCCTCCAGTTACGGGGAGCTCACCCCCAGCCAGAGAGCAGGTTTTGTTGACACAAACCTGTTCTTCACATTAAACTCCTTTCTGCTCTCCTGGGTTCTCTCTACCCCACACAGGCACAGCATCACTCATGAAATTCTAGAATCCATGAAAGAAAGGAAAGGGAGTAAGAGAAGGAGGGAGGAAGGAAGGGAGACAGGACGGTGTTTGCAGAGCCTCTCTTGATCCTCCCAGCACCCCTCAATAGCAACGTCCCCATCCATTCCATAGTCAGGAGATGGAAGCTCAGAGAGAGGCAGTGAATGACTTGCCCAAAGCCCCGCAGGAAGTGGCAGAGGCGAGATTCAAACCCAGGTCTGGGACTCACCTTTATTTGGCAGAGCCTCATGATCCCACATGGCCTCTGAACAGAACCCACCTTGCACGGTCATTTTGTCCAGCCCTCTGCCTCCAGGCAGGTGTGAAGAGACGTGAGTGCGGAGCCCAGAGCAGCTTTCTCATTGCAATGGGAAATACGGCCCCTTAGGTTGAAGATGGGCGTGGAAGCCCCCCACATCCCTCTTTCTTTGGGGAGACCCAGAGAGAATAATTTGGGGACCACAGTCTCCCAGTTGCAGACTCTCCTGACACCTGGACCAACACATGGGGGAGAAATCCCTGGTTTGCTGATCCATGCCCCCATTCACAGCTCCCTGGGGCAGGGGCACTTCTGCCTCATCCATGCCCAACCCCAGCACCCAGCACTGCCTCTTAGCACATAGTAGGTATTCAATAAACGTTGCTGAGTGCGTGTATGAATCTCCAGGTCAAGTCACAACGTGCTACTGCCCCCTCCTCCCTGGTGAGAAGTAAAGATCATCAAGCCCTTTTTCTCCCTTTTGATAAAAAGAAATCAATCCATCAATCCCACAGTTACCAGGCGGGTGGGGTAAGTGGAGCCCAGAAGAGGGAGAGACTGGTCTGCCCCACTGTGAGCCACTGATAAGCAGAGCTCAGGCTGGGGAATCCAGACGGCTTGTCTATCAGCCTATTAAACCCCATTCTTACAAGTTTTTTTTTCCTCCCCCCTTTTCATTAATACCGAGGGTGAATAGAACATTGAATAAAAATCAGCCCTTTCCGCACAATTGTGGGATTGAAAGGTAACTGTCAACAGGAGGATTTGGGTGACAAAGGGAACTGTTTGGGCGCTTAGCAAATGATTTTCGGCTTGTCACTTCAATGGGCTGTGTTTTTCAGAGATTGTGGGGTGGGTTTTTTTCTTTCTCTTTTTCTTTTTTGAATAGCATTTATTGCCAGGCGTTAGAAAAAAATTTTGCACTGTCTCTTTGCAGACGCTTTTCCTTCACAGATGCAGAGCTCCTCTTCTCCCTTGTTTCATGGATACAGCTTTCTCCAGAAATAAAATAAGATGAAATAAGAGACCCAACAGGTCCTGGAGGCCGAGAGCGGAGAAGATGTTTTGTGAGGAGCATCTAGAGGTGAGGTGGGGAGCACCACTTTCCCTGAACACAGGGATGCTTGTCCTAACTGCCCATCTCGGGGACCAGTGTCAGGCATGACCCTAACTGGCCTGACCCCCTCCTTAGCGCTCAAGGCAGCTTATGAGGGGTCTCGTAAGGGATCGATAAAGAGGGGGTGTCCCTATGGGATGCTCTGATGCATCCAGAAAGTCCCACTGTGCCAACTCGCACACCCCCAAGTAAAAGTAGGCATCCTTTTAAAGAGCTTGTTTTTTCT
>PVKY010000468.1:0-48713 GCA_004027775.1 Bradypus variegatus
GGGGGGGAGGGGAGGAAATGGGGAGTGACAGCTAAAGGATATGGGATTTCTTTGGGTGATGATGAAAATGTTCTAGAATTTGACAGTGGAGATGGTGGCACAACTTTGTGAATATACTAAAAACCATAGAATTATAGACTTTATAAAGGTAAATTTTATGTATGTGAATTACATCTCAATGAAGCTCTTATTTTCAGAATCCTGGTCAGCCTCTTACTGGCTGTATGATCCTGGAGAAGTCCTTAACTGCTCCAAGCCATGATTTCCTTAACCATAAATAGGATAAAATCTAACTTACAGGGTAGCTATGAAGACTCAATGACATGAAACATTTGAAAGTGCTCTGTAAGCTTTTACATGCTTAGAAAAGTCAGCTAATATTTGCACTTCGAAGAGCTATATTGCCAACAAGAATGAAAGTTCTTGTTTCCCATTAAAGGAATTTTGGGTTTTGCAGCTTGGTGAAAGTGTTTTGGCATGAGGATCTTACCCTGAGATGGTGTGACAGATGGTTTCTAATCTATGGCTGTTTAAAATTTTGCCATTCCATTTCCCCCCATATTCTTAAAGTGTTTCTGTTCCATTCACCCTGAGCCACCAAGTGAAATGCTTCTGTCATTTTGCAACCACCAGTGTAATGACTGATTTAAGTGGATGCTAAAGCCAGCTTTTATAAAAGGTGACTGGGAAACAGGATATTCACAGAGTTCCTAATCCATATGGGAATCATCTAGTGAACAGGAGAAGAACTGCAAGCTATTTTGGAAAAAAAAAATTCAACCTGGAATGTAGCTTTAACACCCACTGAGTGGTTGACTCTTCATGTGCTGGCTTGCTACAAGTTGACTTCTCTTTACACCTTTCAAAAAGACCTGCCCTTGACTTCAAAATCTCAGCAGGAACCTAGGAACTGCTGCTATTTTGAAGTACCCAGAAAATTCAACATCCTTTCCTTGTTTATAGACTATCTCATCTCTTGTAATCAAAGTGCATCTCTGTGTTGACCCTGAATCCTAACTTTACTAGCCCACGGTGGATTTTAAAAATCTTTACCCAGGGCAGAGTCTCCCTGTGGAGCTGCACCACAATTCAAGCAGCTCTTAGAGAGCATTTTTAAGGCAGGATAATTGTGTTTGCACAAACCAATTGCTGAGTGCCTGCTCACGATCATTGTACAGAAAAATAACTGATTTAAAAAAAATAAGTTTAGTACATTCCCAGCCTGATTAATTTAAATCCACTCAAGGAGAAAAATGGGAGTGGGGGCATAATGACCCGTGACTGGGGCGAGGCTAAGTTTTGATCCTGGCCTGAGTGTCTCTGGGCAAATCAACGACCTCCCTGGTCCTTGGGTCCTGCCTGTGACGTGGGTGCAGGGTACTGCAGAGATGAAAGAAGGTGATGAAATCTGTTGGTGAAAAGTTTAAGAAGACAGCCTTTTTGACAAAGAGCTAATAAGAGAAGCACTAGCTCCTATTTCAGAAAAAAAGAAAAGAAAATCTCGGAGGCCGTACAAGGCAGGCAGATGCCCACAGCTGTACCAGGCTCACCACCCAGCCGCTCAGGAGTCAACTGGACATGTTAACAGAGGTGGTGCCTGCAGGTGAAGCCCATGGGCTCTGGAATCAGAACCACCTGGTTCAGATCCCAGTGCTATCACCTCCTAGCTCTGGGAGCCAGTAAGTGTTGCCTAAACTCTCTGAGCCCCAGGCTCCTCACCTGCAGAGTGGATGTAATAAAAGCCGCCTTAGCGGCTCAGGAGATTCAGGAGCCACAGCTGAAAGTGGTGTAGCTGGGGTTGAAGCCTTGATCACCTGATGCACAAACCATGGGAGGAACATACATAAGCCTCCTGGGATGAAGAGTCCTCCATCCCCCTAGTGGTCACATGCATGGTGACAACATATCCCTTCCCTACTTGACAAAATGTGACCCTGAGTACACTGATGGAAACCTGACTGTGGGAATCCTAATGTCCTCACGGGCTGGAAGAGATGAGGGGGTGGTGGCTCAGTAAGACCCTGTTTTGGAAGTTGCGGACCAGGAGTCAGGATGGAGTGGTAGACAGGACACCCATTTTGGTGGGATTTAGCTACCTCCAGGCTGCAGGGAGAGGAGAGGAGGGGAGGCTCTTCTGGAGGCTGCACAGGGCAGGCAGGCCTAGGAACGGCTCTGATCACAGAAGGCAGGAGCTCCGACAGTGTGACACGGGATCAGTGGTATGCAGGCTGGAGAATGAAGATTTAAACACGCACACGTGCATGCAAGCACACACACACACACACACACACAGAACCCTGCTATGGAGCTCGGTCCTCCCATGGGCCTCTGTACCAAGTCCCACACTGCTGGAAAGGAGAGTTTGGCCTTCTGAGTAAGGATGCCCCAATAAGCCATGGTAAAGGCAAGGGGCCCAGGTCAGAATGTGGGCGGAGGAGGCAGTTTCAAGGCTTGTAAAAAGAGGGTAACCCACCTACCCATGGGGGAGGTGGCAGAAAAGTGCCCGCAGTGACGGGTGTAGGCCTGGCCACTTCACAGCATGACAGAGCAGAAGCTACAGGGAGAATGATGGACCGGCCAGAGCTGGCCCAGGAGGGAAGGGGCTGCACTTGGGAGACTGAGCTCACCACCCCAGGAAGTGATGGGGTCCAGGTGGGCCCACCCCACAGCAGGGTGATCACAAAGGGATTCAAGCCTCCTGGGGACACTTTGGCTGGCCTCACTGCCAACTTCCCTTCCAACCTGAGATGCTCTGAGTCTGTGGACAAAGTGTAATCATGAGAAGGAAAAGCAGTTCTGGAGGCCTCAGTCATCCAAGATGCCAAGGGAAGGAAGGGGTGATGTGTGCAGATGTACAGCCTGTCTTCTAAGACAGCATCACCAGGGACAGGGCACCCGAGGGAAGCACTCGGGAACAAGTGCTCAAGGCGTCCAAGAGACAGCTGGGGCTCCAGAAGGCAGCTGAGGGCTCCGGAGGGGAGGCCAGAATGTCGGGACAAGATGAAGACTCAGCCCCTTGGAGAAACCTAGGGGTGTGTGCGAACTGCACCAACGTGTGTCAGGAAAAGATTGAACAGGCCCAAGATAAAAAGGCAGCCAGAACACTTAGTAAGTAAGAAGAGGAAAACCTTCTAACAGTATGGACAGAAAGGACCTGGGAAAACCCGGCTCCCCAACAGACAGGGAGACCAGTAATCCAGTCTACACTGCCAACTGTCGTCTTCAGGTTTCTGTCTTCAAAAAGGTTAAGCAGTGAATAATTTAAGGAAGGAAGTCCAAGTTGTTTTGTGAAAATGGAAAAGCAAATAAAATAAAGAAATTGTGCCTGGCAGAACCTCCCAGATTTGGACCAGCAGAGCCTGTTCCCTGGAGTAACTGTGGAACAGTCATATCTCACTGGAAAGCCACTAGCCGAGATTCCTGTGAAATTGTGGGAATAAGATGAAAAACTTCTGCGTTCTGGTGATGGGCAGGTCTTCTTAAAGGGAAAGCAGAACAACACTGCAACTTAGTCAGCTTCATGTCAATACCAAAATCGATGACAAAATAAACTTCCAGTCAAGCACCTCTGTCGGTGGCCTGGTGCCGGCCACGGTGCTCGAGGGCCCCTGTCCAGTGACAGGCCAGTGTCCAGCCTTGGGGAAAAGGACAGGTTAAGACTCCCTGTTGCAAAGATGCCAGAAGATAGAACTGCCTGGTTCACATCCTAATGTGCAAACAGTTTAATCCACAACATGAGGGAAGAAAGAAGAAGAATTAACTGGAAAACAAGTTCATGCCACAAACAACTTTTCAAGTTGGGCTACGCCTTTTAGAAGGTGGGTAAATGCGGAAATGATGGTTATCAGAGTGACAATGTTAAGTTTTTACCTGAGCTCCAGGATACTGGAAAACAGGAGAGTTAGGAAGTCCCACAGCCCCTTGTGTTCTGGAAAACAGTGCTGCACCTACCCCCATGACATAGATAAGGCCCACAATGCCCTGTGTTAGCTCCGGCAAGGTTGCACACAGACTCTCCACAGTCCCCTTCCATCACCTCATAAATGATTAGCTGAGCTACTTGTCCCCACTGACCAATCCCCACTAAAAAAATGGTCGTTAACCCAATGTTTGTTAAGCTTCTCTCCTTCCTCCAGTCCACTGAACTTTAAGGGTGGCTCCCAGAAAACAGGGTTCTTCGGCATATAATATTCTCCAGTCTATTGTCTGTTGGTGTCAACCTCTCATCCAACCTCCCCACACTTGGCTCTTTTTCCTCTATAAAAGAAAAACCCCTTTTGCCTAATTCTTGAAATGCTTGTGGACCTTATGGTCAGAGCATTCTCCCTATTACAAAAGCAAGCCCCCTTTCCTGTCTGCAATAATCCTTTCAAATAAAGTCTCTCCTTAGCAAATACGGATTTTTTTTTTTGACAAGAGGTTAGGAGCAGAGGACACAGCAAGGACTGAGGGTGTTGCTAAAGTCTATTAGGCACGTCAGCTCCTGGCCCAGAGCCTGGTTCCAGACTTTTTTGCTAAATAATTCTTTACTGAGGCCCCACATCAGTGAAAAGGAAGCAGTGTCCCTGATGAAGGGTGTTGGGGAGTGGACGACAGCGTTCATGGGCAATGCTGGGGCAGGGAGGTGGGTGTTCCATCCACCAGCCTCCCCCTGAAGAACCAGAGGCTGCTCAAAAAAAAGCATGAAAAATTGCTGGGCTAAGGTAAAAGAACTGAGAACAAGCTTATTGAATTTGACACTGATAGCAAAATAGGTAGAATAAATAATATACAAGGAGACAGGGATGATTTATCATAAATAACCTTGAAGAGTGGGGAAAAGATTTCACCAGCCTGAAGTAAACTAACTCAGAATGCCCAGGGCAGGCAGATACAGGTGGGAAAACGGACCCAGGCCCTCTCCTCTCCCCCCGCCCACCCACCCAATACATACACAGATCAGAGAACACAAGGCAAATGGAGTCAGTACAGCTCAAATTTACCAAAGCAGTTAACAGAAAATCTAGATTCTAGCTAAAAATCTACAGACTACCTATAACTTTGATTCTGATTTGAACACAGGTGAAACAAATGCCTGAAACAACAACAAAATAATGGCTTTGCCTCTGTTCATAACTTAGCTAAGAGAAGAATCTTTCTGGGGTTCAGCCAAAGAGGCCACTGTAACTACGCTGTGCTGTTAAAGCCATGGGAGAAGAGCTGGCTGGGGGAGGGGCCTGGCCACAGTAGGCTCCAAAGGGCCCAGAGCTGACGGAGCACATGTCCACCCCTGGCCCAGGTCCTGGTTCCAGACCATGTTCTAGACAATTCTTCACCTAAGCCCTATACCAGGGCATCTGCTGGACTCACCTTCACACAGGAGTAGATCACAGACATGAACACCACCGTGGTCAGCAGCAGGAAACAGGTCAGGTAGAAACTGAGCATGAACACGGAGCTGGAAGTAGAGAGGCAGATGAGGCACTCCGGGTGGGCCCAGTCAGAGATGGCGCAGTGGGGAAGCCGTGCCCAGGTCGGGGGGGCTGCAGCATCCCTGGGGTGGGGGTTGGGGGCTGGCCTGGCAAGCATGCCTCAGGCTCAAGGGCCCGTCGTCACACTTCCAGCAGGTAGGGGCTCTGAAAGCCCGGGAGAAGGAACCCAAGTTGCTCAGTTTTCCCTGAACCTGTGGCCCCCCTTCTCTAGCCCGAGTTACCAAGATGGGCTCACAGGGCTGTGCGAACAGATCCAGGGACTCTCCTACACCGCAGTCTCTCTCTAGCCCTTTCTGCTTTCCTGTCCCCTTCCAGGTGGGAGCTGAACAGAAAGCCAGGTGACACATGGACGATACTTTGCCTATTTCTTAGCTGTCCTCAGCCTATCTTCATTTACCCTGTAAGACCCACTTTTTAAAAGCACCTGGTTATTTCTTCCATGTTATTTCTTCCAGGTTATTCTTCCAAGCTCATGGCTTGATAAACAGCCATGAAGGCTGAAACCCGACTTGATGAATGACCATCGCTGCGAGGAAAACATAAGCCAGCAGTCCAGACAGCTGCTCTCTGAGAAGCAGGGGTGATGTGTCCTTTGGGAGGGGCAGGTTCCCTCACCTCTGCCTCTCCCCACTGCCAGGTCCCCACAGCAAGTCCTACTCAGATTCTGCTCCCCTGTTCTTAGAAAAATGCCAAGGATCTCCTATGCCCCTTCTCTTGGGAGGCAGAAGGCGGGTGACCTGCAGGGCCAGCCAGGGCAGGAATCTCAGACAAGGGAGTTGTGAGTGGCCTTCAGTGGGAATGTCCAGCTGGCCCTGCTGAGGACAGGGGCTGGCAGAAGCAGAGCAACTTACACCATCCCAGCAGGAGGCCACATGGACTCCTCTCTCTTTCCAGGGAGGAAGGGGGGCCCAAGGTGCCCCTCATTGTTAGCAGGTTAAAGGCAAATGCAGGACCTGAAAAGGCAGGTGGGCACCTCCAGGGAGGCATTCAAACAGCCTCTTTGTTCTAGGATTCTCCAGAAGCCAGCACATAGCTGACTTAAACAGAAAGGGGAAAGAATTCTTTTCAGAGGGAAAGAAACACCTTCAAAGTGACTTGTAAGGCTTCCCTAGAGAGAGAGGGCTACAGAATGACCTTTGTCGATGCCCTGGCAACCCAGAGCTGTGGCCAGAGGACAGTGTGAAGCTGCTGGAAGCAGAGCAAGTAATAACACAAGCCCCACTCCATGCCACAGGGAGGGGAGAAAAGTGGCCAAGAGACAGGATTATGCTCCCACACTATGGGAACAGTGGTTGCAACATGGTATAAGGCTGCTAATTTATACCTGTGGCTCCATTTCAATTCAGAGAAATGGGGTTCTATGCCATAAGGGCTCCCCTGCCCACCAGCCCTACACGGCCTCAGTGCCAGGGGCAATGGGCATCAGCTGCATGACCAGGTGGGGCTAGCTGCCGGCTCTGGCTTTTACCTGTGGTATCAGGACAGAAGCTGCAGCAGTGCAGATGTCAGGGCACCTCTTCAACAATCAGTGTTGTTAAAAGTAAAAGGTGTTGGGTTAAAAGTCACACAGACATCCGCTACCTCCTGACAGACACACTGAGAAGGACATAACATCACTTCTGGAAGACTTGTGTCAAACGTGCGTAACCTCAATCTAATCACGAGAAAACACCAAACAAACCCAAACTGAAACATCCTACAAAATAGGTGAGTAGTACTTTTCAAAAGTGCCAAGGCCATGAAAGACAAGTAAAGGCTGAGGAACTGCCACCGGCCTCTCTCGGTGACACAGCCAGTCTTCAGGAGAATTCAGGAGCACCTCTTTGACAAGAGCCTTCGGAACCTGAAATATATTCTTCGAAATAGCCAGAGTAGTAGAAAATCTCTATCTTTTGAAGATGTATTGACTTTTTTGCAAGAACCAAAGGTCACTGCGAATCTATAAGCCTGGTGACTAAGTTGGACGATTCAATCGGTTAACCGTGGTTTGGGTTAAAATGTGATGAGATGAGAAAGGATGAAAAGGAGCCTCTTGTGCAGCAGAACAGAAGTGCCCAGTGACAGATTTTTCACCCTGGAATGAGTTCGTCGCCTGCCCCTGACAGAGCAGTCAGACCCTGGCTTCCCAGTCCCACCCAGGACACATTCGGAAACCTCTCTCCCTGCCCGGGCAAGTGAAGCCCAGGCGCCCCCCACCCCTCCTTCCAAGCGACCACTCTCTCCCACCCCCGGGAGCCTCTGCAGCCAGAGGAGGGAGTCAGGAGGAATGAGGGTACTTACTGGGGCATGATGGTGATCTGGACAAAGCAGATGAAGAGGAAGACGAGTGAGGCACACGCCACATAGGCACCAAATCGGTCATCCACCTGCTTGGAGTACTGAGAGGGGGAGGACGGGTGAGGGGGCCTGTGCAGCCCGCTCTCAGGACAGGTAAGACCTGAGAAACAGTGCTAGACTTAGATCAAAGAGAGCAAGCAGTCCAGATGACCTTACGGTGGTGCTGTGGGAAGGGTGGTTGAAGGGGCACTTGGGATTGTGTCAAACCAGAAACTTTCTGCAGGCCAGGTCAGTGGGAGAGGAAGGCAGAACGGTCACAGCTACAACTTAGTGAGCACCACTAACATTTTGGGCAACATGCTGAGAATCTACAACATTCCTGTCCTCACAACAGCCCCATGATGGAGGCCCAGGACTGCTGGCATTTCTACTTTATTGATGAGCAAGCTGGGGCTCAGAGAGGTTACATGACTTGTGTAAAGTCACAGAGCTCCTAATTGGAATAACCAGGACGAGATCCAGGACCCCGAATCTGAGCCCCATCTCCTCCCCTTGGCACCAAATGCCTGCACCAATGGAGGTCAGCACCGGCACAGAGCCCCAAGTGGGCATCCACAAATCAGCTTCTGTTACTGCTGGTAAACACTAGTGTCCTTTTATCCTTTCAATAGTCTTACCCTCCTAAGTAGGTCTGCCTCATTTAAAGCTGATCTAAGTTCTTGGGTTTTAACTGAACACTAAGGAGGCCTGTGACGTGGTGGAAAGAGAACTGCCAGGACCAGGGGTCTGGCCCCACTCAGTCACTCCTGTGCTGGATGTCCTGGGGCAAGTCACCCAACCACTCTGAGCTTCAGTTTTCTCCTTCACAATTTAAGGAGATGGGACAAAAGCTCTCAATGGCCCCTTCCAACTTTAAAACTTTGAGGGTCCAAAAGCAAGCTGGGTAGACATTTTTTATAATAATTATGATAATGTTAAAAATAATAACTAACATTTATTGAACACATACTATGTGCCAGGTTTGGTTTTATGTGTTATACATGTATTACCTCATTTAATCCTTACCATAACTCCATGAGGTAGGTATGTTAAATATCCATGTTTTCCAGATAAGGAAACTGAGGCAGAGGGAGGTGAAATAATCACATTATCCCTTCCAACCAAGGAATTCTCCTTAGACCCCTATCTCCTGCATAGCAGAACATCCAGAGCTGGGGAAACTGACTGACAAAAAGGGCTCCTTGGGCAGAGGGGACCCAGGGGAGAGAGAGGTGCTGTCGCCCTGAACCCCTGCCCCTGGCCCCTGGTCCAGGCCCCACCTGGGACCTCCCCCCACCTCCCTGCCCAGGCTCCTATACCTTCTTCTCTAAGTCAGGCTCCCTGAAGGTCAGGAGGAACTTGCGGACATGCTCAGACCGCAGCCTGTCGATGCTCCTGGCGTCGATGGCCCGGCCCAGAAACTCATCCACTTCATCCTCGGGGTTTGCGCTCTCCTGGGCGTTCCTGGGGGGCAGGAGCAAAGACACAAGACAGGCTGACCTCCAGGGGGCCCCACTACGGGGCTGGCTCTGCCTGATGGGGGGCCTGGCAGCCGCCCAACACCATCCAGCTAATATGGGATGGGAAGCTGGGGTCTAGCCGAGGTCCACCAACAGCCACAGCCCTCACTTCTAACTTGGGTATGGACATGTTGGAAACCATCTGACTCTCAAACACACCAGCTGGAGGGGCTCAGGGACAGAAAGGCTTCTCTGGTTCTATCAGTTACTTCATACTGGCTTGGTCTTTATACATGGCTCTTAGTGATTAATGAGGGTTTGGTTGTTTTTTCCTGCAGGTAACAGTCTCTGCTCTTTATTCTCCAGTTTTATCACCATCCTGAAAGGAAAGCCAAGGTTGGAGGGCGAGGCTTCTATTGCAGAGACTGTGACCCACCCGTTTTCCATAGCCTGGCTCAGGTTACAAACGTCAGGAAGCAGGTTCTGTGAACTTCAGGAGCTAAATTTTGATCAGGGAGAAGCCTAGATCTTGAGTGGAATTTTTTGAAGTCCCTGAGAACTGGGAAGAGGAGAGGGAAGGGCATCCCCTTGAGGACCGGGGATGTGGTCAGGCACTGGGGACCAAGGAGCAAGGCCCGCACTTTCCTGAGGGAGGCACGTATGTGCAGGTGCACACGTGTGAGTGCAGTCTGCGCGTGGGTGTCCCTGTGCCCACGTGTGAGGTGTGCATCTAGGCACACACATGTGTGCATGAGCGCAGTAGAGACAAAATGGGCAGTGCTGAGGCCCAAACCCTCTTCCGGGCGGCCTGGGCTCCTGGGCTGCCCTGGTCTGTCTGGTGGACACGGACCGACCATCCATCAGCTATGGTGGGCTCCACTCACTCCCACTAGGACCACACGCGGGATCATTTCCCAAGGCAATGTGGGGAAACCAAGTTATAAGGTAGATTTGGAGACATCCCCCAGGTGAGAGAGCAGGAATAAAGAAGGTCACATTACTCACTTGTCCTTGGGGTCTTCAAAGCCCTAAAAGAGGGACAGAGAGAGAGAGGAGCATGAGAACTGAGAGCATGGAGCTCGGGAGCTGGGAGCTGCAGGACAGCTGTAGCTGATCTTCTCTGTAGGTTCACCAAGGAGCCTGGACATAGACGGGATCACCATCCCTTAGTTCTTTCCTTCCTTCCTCCCTTCCTTCATTTCACAAATCATGTTTGGTTCCTCCTACGGGACAGGCTCTGTGCTGGATGCTGAAGATGCACTGTGGTTTCATTTTCTCTACTGGCAAAATCCATGCGTCTAAGCTCTTCCTATCCCCACACTCAACTGCTTCCACATTCCCTGAAACCCCTCCTCTCCTCCTTCCTGGAACCTATGCTTGGAAGATCCCCTCCCAACTCTGCTGCTTACTCACATGGAAATAAGAGAAATCACTAAGCTGCTCAATCGCCCCACCACCCACCCACACACACACTGAGTACACATAAAACCTATTGAGAGTTCAGTTTCTGCACTTAAAACAAAAACAAAAACAAAAAAAACTCCAGTTGCATGCAACGGCTTTCCTGGTATCTGAGAGCCTATGTATTCTAAGGCCAGTGTTGCTGGGGCCTCAGGAAGTGAGGAGCCCACCCGCCATGGCAGCTGACCACTATTCGGTCGTTCATTTACACAGGCCGAGGTGAGAGTGGGAAGGACTTTTGCTGATTGTCAAACTAAACACCTTATTTAGAGTTCATTTACAAAGTCCAGGAAAGAATAGCTATGTATCACTGCCAGTTTGAGTTGTGGCAGAATGGAGGGTTCCCTAAAATGGGAGTGGGGTGGAATCTGGGGGACAGTGGAAGAGGCAACCAGCAGCCCCAGGATATGCAGTCCCAGGTAAGGCTCAGGTTGCCAGGAAAAGAACAGAGAGGTCAACCCCTCAGTTCTGTGGCCCAGCGTAGAGCAATATATTGCTGAGCAAAACGGGAGTTCAGCAAATGCTGGTTGAACCAAAACCCAAATAAACATACCTCTCTTTATTCCCACTGAAGACATAGTTTAAAAATACAAACGTGGGATTTATGCTGGTCTCCATGAGCCAGAGCTGTCAGGCACTGAAACTGACACAGGTCCTGGGAGCTGAGGGCTCCCAGGGGCCTCCGCAGCCTCTGGTGGCACATCCAGAGGCCCAACTGCGGGCTCTGAGCTCCTCCCAGGCTGCCCCCACCCGTCCCCTGCCCAGCCCATCTTGGCAGCCATCTGACCAGACGAGCCTCTCCTCCTTGCCCTCTGAGAGCCACCAGGCCCTCCCTCCAGGCTGCAAGATCCGTCCCACATCACCATCCAGTCCCAGGCTGGAGGAGTTGGTGTCTCCTTCCTCTCCCGCCTGCCCCCACTTCGGGGTCTGGGGTTGGACTCAGCATCAAGCGGATGCTCCCTCCGTGCCTGATGCTCCAGGGCCCCCAGGGACAGAAGCGTGACCAGGCAGTGAGTGCCTGGATGTGCGGAGCTCCCACTTGCTTCTGTCACTTGAGCCAGCAATGATTTTACTATAGGACTCTGAAAACTCAGGTTATATTATACATAAGCTGGTCTCTACAGCTCAAGAATATACCTGGCATGTTTTTAATAAACCTGTTTCTGACTCTTCCCAGTGCTCCTTTGGTCATCTGCTGGCCTTGGGGGCCCAGTTTGCCCCCCTGTGCTGAGCAAAGAGAGGAGCCTATTCTAACCACGCTGGGTGACGTGCTGCCAAGCTCAGCATCAGGTTGGGGCAGTGAATGGAAAACAGAAAACACTCTGGTCCATAAACCACAGCACAAGGGTCACTAAGAACACGGCCCAACAGACTGAGCTCACGTCTCAGTCCTACCACTCACTTACTAGATCCAGGGCCACAGTCAAATTACTGCACCTCTCCCAGCCAGGCCAGAAGGCCCCTCAGATGGGTTCCTGGGGAACAGCCCAGTTCAGGGGTTCCTGGTTCCTCCCTCTTGGACCTAAAGCAAGAGCACAGGCTGTGGCCCTTCAGCTCGTCCACACCGGAGGTGCTGACCTTGATGTTGGCTCTCCCTGGAGGCTCAGGTTTGCACACTTGGTGCAGGTGAGACTGCTTGTCTTCCCTGAGCACTCGGGGACCCCCTCTGCACTGTGACCTGGCAGCCCTTGAAACCTGTCCCCCACCCCACCTAGCCCAGGGTTTCTGATTGGTCACTGTGATTCCTCAGGTGATCCCGTGCCCAGCGAGGAGGGGGCTCTTCTATGGCTGCAGCACAGGTTGTCCCTGACGCTGCTCTTCAGCAAGCTTCCCCTTCCCCACAGGCTAAGCAGTTAGCACCACTCAGCTCACATCCACCAAAGGGCCTTCTGGCAGCCTGTCTCCCCCGAGCCTGTACTTCCCACAAGTACAGCCCTTCTACTAAGTCTTCCAAGGTTTCCTGTCCTAACAATGATTAATACCTCCGCCAAACCAATGCTTTATAGTCCAAACTGCCTCAGTAGAGACTCTGAAATAGCTGAAGTTTCAGCTTATACCAACTATCACTGGGGTATAAGCTGAAAGGATTTTAAACAGAGAAAGTGATTTACTACCAGGCACCGTTCCTGCTTGCTGGTTGCTCTCTCTTCTTCCCCTGCAGTTCTCGGCCTCCCTTTCCTCCCTCATCTTTCTCTTCCCTACTCTTCCGTGTCTCTAACTCCCCCTCCCATCTCCCCCGTACCCTTCTGTCCCCATCTTCCTGCCTTCTGCTCCCCTTTTCCTCTTGTTCCTTCCACCTGGAGGACAGCCTCCCTCTCCCCCTTCTCCCTCATCTTCACATCTGGGTGATGTGGGGCATCTGCAGGAGATCATCAAAGGGGCTGAGAACAGGGAGGTTCTACCAACTGCTCTTTGCTTTGCAGACAGCCCTTGCGGGAGGGAGCATGCTGGTTGGAACCCACTGCAGACAATGCCCAGGTCTGTGGACATCCAAGTTCAAAGCCTTGGTGGAAGGCTGGGCTTTCCCAATTCCATGCCCTCCTAACACTGGCCTCCCATAAGCTGGTTCTCTACTGTCAAAATTTAAAATGAACATCTTGATTCAATTTATTTTTTTCTCCTGGACATTTTCTTTAAAGCCTTGTCACCTGCCACTTGTTAGTCAGCAAGCAGCAGAGTGCCTGGGACCCCAGGCTGTCCCCTCCTTCAGGCCCCCGGCTGGCTCTCATTGCATGGAGTCTACCTCTGCTCCCTCCTGCTGGACCTTAAATGTACTCAGATCCACAGACCCCAAACTTCAGAATCCCAGGCCTGTACTCTCCCCCTTTATTCCACTACCCAGCTCTGGGGGAACAACGTGGCCTCAAGCCTTTTCCTGCACGACTTCCCTCCCCACCCCTCCCTCAGTGTGGGTGGCTCCCCACTGCAGGAGTCCCAGTTGCTTTTGAACTGAGGAACAAGGCTGATGTGTGGAAGACAAGCTCTCAGATCAAAAGAAAATACCAGTGCTGTAATGACTTCTTTTTGTCCCTCATCCTCTTCTCCCCACCCCCCAAACTCATCTTTCTTTCTCAGCTGAGTGTCCGCTTTGGCAAACCAGGCAGTGCACCCCAAATGATCAGCAGGAGGGAGCAGAGGTAGACTCCATGCGATGAGAGCCAGGTGGGGACCTGAAGGAGGGGACAGCCTGGGGACCCAGGCACTCTGCTGCTTGCTGACTAACAAGTGGCAGGTGACAAGGCTTTAAAGAAAATGTCCAGGAGAAAAAAATAAATTGAATCAAGACACTCATTTTAAACTTTGATGGTAGAGAAGCAGCTTGTAGGAGGCCAGTGTTAGGAGGGCATGGAGTCGGGGAAGCCCAGCCTTCCACCAAGGCTTTGAACTTGGATGTCCACAGACCTGGGCAGCGTCTGCAGTGGGTTCCAACCACCACAATCCCTCTTGCAGTGTTGCTGCAAAGGCCGGGGGTGTCTGTCCCTGAGGCAGGCAGGGTCCCTTGAAGGGGAGAGACTACCCCTACCACGGCCTGCAGGCATTCAGCCTGTGTTCTCCCATCGGAAGGTGGGGATTACTGGGGGTGTCCCTCAGCGTGGAGGCAACAAGGACCATCACTTGGCACTTGCCCAACAGCACCGGGATGGTTCCTGGGCAATTGAGCTGAAGGACGTGGTTTAAACTGCCTGGGAAACACAGTAGGTGCCGGAAGGGGGTCTGGCAAGCTGGTGCCCACCCAGTTCCCAAGGACCTCACCAGACACTGCCAAGAGGCGGCCGGAGGCTCTGGCTGCACCAGAATCCAGTTGGATGGGCCGGCTTCTAGCCCACGCCAGCAAGCGTGGCCAGGAGGGAGGGAGAAGGGGCCCCACTGCTCGGTTCCTAAGCCCAAGTAAGCAAGCCAAGAGACGGTGGGCTGGAGGGAAGAGCCTAGGGCCAGAAGTCAGGAGCTCTGGCTCCTAGTACAAGGCTGGGGTGAGCCCTCCTCCCAAGTTTTCCTTCCATGGGTCTTCTAAGTCCTTGGGCAACTGGAGGGGCCTCTCACTCTAAAATCTGTCCCCACCCTCACCTCAGCCCCAGCCACTCACCATCCTCTTCATCTCCTTGGAGACCTGGTTGCCACCCAGGTGGTTGTAGAAGGGGCGCTCGGCCCCCCAGTGTGGTGGGTTGTGCCCGATGGAGTTGGTTCTCTGGCGATTCATCTTGGCGATCATGGCCTTCTCTTCTTTCTGGGAAAGCAAGAGAGAATCATCAGCCTGTGGGCAGAGGTCCATCAGAGGAGCCCAAATGGGGAACCTCTCATTGCTCCCAGCTACAAGGCAAGAAAAGCAACTGCCCCCCTCTTCTCTCTGCTGCCCTGGAGCACAGAGGTCTGCCAAGACCCTAGAACAACCCCTCCCTCCCCCCAGCAAAAGCCGAAATCCCCTCCAACTCCCCAGCTGCTGCCCAGGCTGCCCCAGGTGGGAGTGGTAGAACAAGGTGATGAGGGCTGGTTTTGTGAGAAAGCCAACGCTCCCTCCCTCCGACTGACCGCAAGATTCTGTCCCTAGATCTTCCTCAAACCAATGCTTGTGTCCTCCCGCCACCTCCCCTGGGTCCCAAAGGCTGCCCACAGGGAAGGAACACCGGGGGGTGGTGGGCAGAGCCTTGGTTATTGGCAGCTCAGGCTCTACCTACAGCCTGGGAAGGTGGGGGGGGGTGCAGAGCCTGGATCTGGAGGGGCCCAGGTGTACAACTGGGGGACAGGAGACCTGGGATTCGCATCTCCATTCTCCTAGTGCAAAACAGGCAAGTTCTAGCAGGGAGGGTAGAGGTCTGGGTCACTTAAATCATGAGATTCAAGGGTTGAAACACACTGTACAAATACACAGCGACTCGGCCAGTTACACATGGGCCAACACACTCCCCAGCATCCATGTCTGCGTGTCTATCCTCCATCCACGTGAGGGTAAGGGGTGAAGGTTGGAGAGGCAGAGGGACTTGAGGTGGACCTGCCATCGAGCCCCTCACTGAGCACCAGAATGGGAGCCCGTCAGATAAGGCGACGCTGAGCGGGGAACACAGCCTGCTTCTGCTGACACTGCTGGGGGGTGACTCACCCTCTCTTTCCGTCTCCCCTTCCTCCTTTCTGGACCACCTGTCAAGCTGGGAAAACCAAGACCCAGGGAATCCTAGGGTGGAGGGTGAGCCCATAGCTTGGGTAGGGGTGGAAAGGTGGGAACTGGAGCAGGAAGGGGTCAGGAGAGGGGGAATGTGGAAAAGGACCTGGGAGGATTTCCGTTCCTTTACACTCTAGCCAAATAACAAGTATATGTTTAAAAAGTGGGTTAATTTAGCCATTAAGGGCTCTCTCCAAAGTGCCCTTTATCTTCCGTCCTCTCCCCCGGTGTCTGTGGAGGGGCCTGACTGGCCACCACCGTGGGCCCCCCACCTGGGCCACACTGGGGCAGGACAAGGGACCCCAACATGTCCCTGTTGGGTGGGGGGCCTGCCTCCCTTACCTAAAAATCTATTACTGCTGTCATCCAAGAGTTTCTCTGCACTTCTCTTGTGGCTTTATTGTATCTTTAGTCTAACTTCTTAGGAAAGGTAAAAGGAAGCTTTTATCTATCAAAGGGCACTGACCAACAGATAAATTCAACTGAAATATTCATAAGTGAAAGGCATTTTAATCTAGGAAGAAATATAAAATGTTCTCTTCATTTGCTTTAAAAATTAAAACCATGGAGCATGACACTATTAAAAATGGAACACTGAAGTCTGCTAATAATTCCACGTCATATTTTGGCAAGTTTGGGCTCAGATGAAAGGAGGAAGAAGAAAGAGACCAGAAAGTGAAAGACGGGAAAAGACAAAGGTTCTAGAAACAAAGACATATAGGAACATACAAAGATACACACTGATACACAAAATATACAGAGAGAAATAAGGACAAATATCCACCCAGTAAAGGACAAAGGAAAGGAAAGAGATGGAGGGAAAATGCACGGTGTACATGGATCTCCTCGGTGCCTCCTTGCCATCGTGTGGCCTTCTGACGTCCTGCTGCTACTTTATTTGCAGCGAGGCCTGTTGCAGTTTTGCAGAACAAGCAAAGCAAAAATCTTTGCTCTTGGCCAGGCCACTCTAACTCTCATGACCAGCCCAGGATGCAGGAACCGCAACTGCACATGGAACTCAGGACCTTACTCAAGGAAAGTGGAAGAAGAGGGGAAGGGGGCAGCAAGCCAAGGAAACACTTCTTTCTCCCAAAGAAGGGAGCCCCTCTGCCGCCCCCCACGGACCCGCTTCTGGGTGCAGCGCAGGATGAGAAAGGTCTCGATGCTGTGCTCCTTGAGGTAGGCGTTGCGCTCGCCCCCGCAGCCCGGCTCCACCTCGTAGTCCCCGTTCAGGTAGCTGAGGGTGGCCTTGGTGATATGGATGCGTCTGCAGGGGAGTGGGAAACAGGGCGGGGAAGCTCAGATCTCCAGCCCCCTGCGCAGAACCAAACGCCAATCCTGGACTCACCCCCAACTCCAGTCCCAGGGCCCCAATCCCTTCCCCAACTGATAGCCCTCAAATATTAACAAGATGACCCTTCCCTGCTCACCCCACTGCAGCCACACCCTCTCACACCTCACACCCTGCCTGGGAGAACATGGCCTCCCGACTTACAAGCTTTGCAGCCCACGCACTCCTGCTCGGAAGCCAGCAATGCCCACCGCCCTCCCCTCTGCCTATGGGGTGGATCCAAAGCCCCCAGCCTGGCACTCGGGCCCTTCCTAACACAGGCACTGCTTCTCCTACTGCTCCCCAAAGGCCATCTGCTCTGCTTCCATTCCTTGGGAACACTGTGTTTCCCCAGATCTGTGCCTTGCCTCACTCCACCCCCTTCAGCCTCACAACCCCACCCGTTCCCCACGCTCACCATCTTCCTCTGTCCAAATCCTACCCACCATCCTGGCCAGGTCACCTGCCACCTCATCTGTGTTCTGGCCACCCCAGAAATTATCAGTGGCTCCTATCTCTTCCAGAACACGACCATACCTACTGCCTCTCACAAGCCACCATTTTTTGTGTAAATATCTTCTGCCTCTGGGAAAAGACTCCCCAAAAGTTGAACACATGCTCCCTACAATTTGGCCTCCCAGACCACGCTTTGCCCATGGTGTGGTGCAAGTGAGGGGTCAGACAGAGGAGCTTCTCCTTAATCTCTGCAACCCCAAACCCCAAGGTGCCTGCCAGCTCCTCCTCCCCGTGCCAGCCCCACCTCTTCAAGGGGGTCACACTCAGTGGGGCAGAGTGGGAAGCCAAGTCGGGGCTCCAGGTCTGGGCGCACTCACCCCGCCTTGCCTCCAGCCTCCATGTGGTTGGCCAACGTGACGTCGTTAGACCAGACGTCGAACTGCCACTTCCTGAGACCAAGGACACCGCAGTGTACTCGCCCGCTGTGAATTCCCACGCGCATGTTCACGTTCACCCCTGTCACCTCCCGGACCAACCTGGGGATGGAGCAGGGGTGAGGCTGGGAGAGGGTCAGGGGCTAGGCACACGGAGCGGGGGGCACCCACCCCCGGCACCAGAAGAAGCAGGGGTCAGTGAGCCATTTCTCTCCTGTCCAGCCCAAACACAGAACTGGAGACTGCTCTACCTGATGGTGGCTGGGGGCGGGGGCGGAGGCAGCAGGGGCCTCGTCCTCATCCTCCTGGGCTGGAAGCCGGGAAGCGCCGTTTCCTAGTTTGGCCACAAGGTGGCGAGGCACCCGCATGCTAAAACCCAGGGCTCCACGCCCCCCTCCCCTAGGGCACCTTTGGCCATCACTACCTCTGTCAATTAAACCGTGCTCAGAAAATGCAAACGCACTTCAGTGTAGGTGTGAACCAAACAGGGAAGTTATGGCCACACCAAACCCCATTCACAGAATGCTCCTAGGGGTAAGACAGAAATGGCTTTTGGATTATCTGTATATTGGATTTATCCACATTGCTGTTCTCGGCATTAAGAGGATAATGGAGAAAGGTAGTTAATTGAGTTTCAAGAGCGACATATGTCCCGCTCAGGCAAGAAGGGGCACTCAGGCAGGTGCAGGGCTCCATGCCCTAGGGGTCCTATCTCCACCACATGCACAGCATTCCTAGGGACCCCCAGTAGATTCTCAATTACAACCTCTGACACTGCGGGACTGGTGGGAGGGAGACAGGAAAGGAAGCTATACAGCTCCAGGCTCCTGGGAACCTGCCCAGGACTGCGGAAGAGGGTGCAGGTGCTCTGGGGGATGTGAACATATGCACATTTTAAGGACCCTGACATCCCCCACCCTCCAACTCTGGCACCCTGACTTGTACCCCACAGACTCCCTGCCCTCCACCCCACCCCACCCCACCCATGAGAGACTGAAAACTCAGGGAAGATTTATGTCATCCATCATCTCTCTTGTCTTGGGATCAACCTTCACTTGAGCTGTTCCTTACATCCACCATGGCTTTGACTTGCTTGGTTGATGAAATCTCATTCTACCTTTCTGACTTAACTCCAGGCCATCTCCTCCAAGAAGCCTCTCCTGATGCCCACAATTGGGATCAATTGTCTCCTCCTAGGCCATCCCACAACATGCCTTGTATTAGAGCAATGCATGTACCAGCCACCCTCCCTCAACAGACATGCGGCTTCCAGGATAAGGGACTGACTGTCCACCCCAGGTGTGCAATGGGCACTTGGCAAATGCTCTCAAATGGAACTGGGCCAAACCAAATGAACCTGGCCACCTCCCTTGCCAGCCCCTCTGACATCCGACTTGCTCTGTGGTTTTTCCTTTCCCTCTGCCTAGGCTAGTTCTCAAGTCCAAAGTTCCCATGTCTGGCTGCAATGTCTAACCCCCTCCCATGTAAGTTTTGATGATCCAGGTTTTTCAATGACCAGGTCTTTCAAGACTAGCAGTGATCAAGAACTGGCCAACAGATTCTCTCTGCTATTGCTCACACAAATGGGAACCCTTGTGTTTGAATCCCCCCCACCCAGCAGAATTACCCTGGGTGCTGGTAAATCCCTCTCAGTTCAACCTTTCCCTATGGAGCTCGTGGCTTCTATACCCTCCAGAACCAAGAAGCCCTCACACAGCAGAACACATAGCACATGCCACAAATGCCAGCTTCTCCTCCTCTCCTGGGGAGGGGACCTGTCACCCTCCTGCAGACCTTGAGCCTGCAGAGCCCTCCCTTCCTGATAAAGCTTCCCAGGCTGCTCTGGGTAGGGGGAGCTCAGGAGAAGACACACAGCCTGCAGGTGCATGTCAACCCTTGAACTTGGCTAGGTGGTCCTTGGGAGACACCTTCACCCCACTGTTCCCCTGCCTCCGTCAGTCCCACCAAGGCAGCCAGCTGGTCAGCCAGGCCCTGGGGCTGCCAGGCAGTCCACTGGAGAAGGGCACTTACGAGATGGCCTCAATCATGTCCATGCCCATCTCCACGCAGCAGTGGGCATGGTCGGCCCTCGCTTCCGGCAGCCCGGAGACGCAGTAATAACAATCTCCCAGGATCTTAATACGTAAACAGTGATTCTCCTGGAAAACAAATTAATTTAAAAAATTAAAAATAGTAGGAAAGAGGAGTGGGAGGGAAGCAAACAGGAAGCAAAGAGATTCACCCCGTGCATGGAACAGCTTGCCTTTTAGGGCAGCGAGCACAGAACCAATGCCAGAACTATGCAGGATCCCAGCCCAGGGACAGGCTCCTCAGGGGGCAAGAGGGACATCGGGGCAGGCTGAGCAGACATTCCAGCCTCCCCAGGGCTTGGGACTCACTTTTAATGAGCCACCGCAAGAATCTAGTTGATCCACTGTGACTCAACAAGCAGAACAGACTTGTCAGCTTAAGGAAGCTCCCCTGATCCCAATCCAAGCCCCTGGAGTCCGTGATGAATCTTGGCCTAAGATTCTGTAACAGTTTTCCCATTCTTCTCTTTTCACCAAAATGAAGCAGAAAGGGGCTCCAACCACAAGCTCACCCAGCCTTCAGCATTAGGCCTGCCTGAGATTTTCATCAAGAGGAGTTTTACTAAACCAGCAGGGCACATGAGGGCTAAGACCCAAAAGTCCCTTCCCACTGCCACCACCGAGTAATGGGCTCAGCATGGCCATACCCACGGGCCACAGTCAACCGGAAATGCGATTGAGAGGGACTGTAATTAACCATCATACGAGCTGTCCAAATCCAGCTCCCTGAAAGTACGTCACCAAGCTGGGACCCTGGGACTCAAGGGTCCGGGTGGCCTGGACTCTCATCTGAGGCCCGTGCAAGGCCCAAGTGCCAAGCGTGCCCCCATTCACCTCCTTCGTAGTCAATGCTAAAAACAATTACTGAGGGGCAGGTGTGAGGCCCACATCTGATACCCTCGGAGGCCCCGGCACCGGCTGGGACGGGCCAGCCTCTCGGCCACAAAGGGGACCAGGCCCACAAGCTGGCGGAAATTGCAATAAATCGCCCCTTCTGTATAACAACTCAACAAAAGGCCCAGAGCTTCACCCAAAGCCACAAGGCTGGGAAAGGATGGCAGAAGTGTAAATAGGGACCTCATCAACGAACATGTTGATGACACCCTGCTGTGGTGTGTCACTTCCAAGTTGTCCGGAAGTTGAAGAGATCTCTTTCTGGAAGCCTCTGGTGGGCAGCACATGGCTACCTGCAAGCCAGCTGGGGATTCAGACTCACTCCCTCATCACTCTGGGCCAGTCTCATTAGGAACTTGGTTCTATGGCACCTAATTTTCTCCCAGCCTAACAGAAATTACTCTGGAGGTTTGGGCAACATCATCCACATTTCCTCCTCCCCCTCCACACATGTGGGCATGGAAGGCTCCCCACATGCTCCCTGAGGACCAAGGACACTCTGAAAGCATCTCTAGCTGAATGCATTGCCAAGGCCAGCAAGGGCACATGGACACATAGCCACAGCCCATCACCAGCCCCCACCAGCAGGCTCCCCCAGCAAGGCACACCCAGCACACTGCCCGGCCCCAGGGGCTCAGAGGGTCGTTGGCCACAGCATCCACCCTTAGGCAGCCAGGCTAGTCCACCCTCCAGGCCAGTTTTGGGACCAGGGGCAAGGGGACTCACCGCAGCCAGCTTGTCAAAGCGGGCGAAGAGCTCGTTGAGGGTCATGACCAGCTCCTGGGCGGTGCACTGGGACGCCAGGCTGGTGAAGCCCTCGATGTCAGCGAACAGGATGCTGGGGACACAGTGGGGGAGAAAGACCCCATGAAGGAGAAGCTCAGCCTGGGGCTCCCAGGCTTCAGGACACTGTTGGGTAGGGGACAAAGAGGCCCTCCTCCTGGAGAGCCAAGGATGCCAGCCTCTCCTGCTGGCCAGGAAATGGCGTTCCAGTCCTCCACTCACCAACACTGTTCTGTAGTGACTGCACCTCACTTCTGCCCAAGAGGAAAAGGACGATGATGGGGTGTGAGGCCTGGGAGTGTGTCTGCCTGAGGTTAGCATGAACAAGGCACCGACTAGCACCGGAACCCAGACCCCACCCCACCCCCACTCCAATTCTTAGAGTGCTCTCAAGCCTGCCTCTGTTGCACCTCTGAGCCGGTAGCTGAGCCTGGGCATTTCATTCATCTGTTCTGGAAAGCACTTCGGTGAGCAGCACTGCAAACGTCTCACTTCCCAGCCCCAGCTGCAAAGGAATCTGCCCCCAACCAGATCCCAAGCTCTTTGTCCAAGAGTTCTCTAGAAGGCACAGACTAAAAGCAGCCCAGAGAGGAGAGAAATGAGGATACAAGCCAGCTGGCACCTCTGAAAGCTGTTCCTAACTCACCAGCCTTGCCATGGGGGCACTGTCAAAGGCCCCCACCACTCTGCATTAGGAGCTGTGGATCTTTATCCATTTCTGTGGCTCACACTCCCTATGCTGAAAACATCTTCCCTTTCTTTTGTGACAGACGACCAGTGGTTAGGCCCCCAGGTCACAATGTATCCAGGTCCCCAGAATTTTTTTTCTTCAAATCAACACAAAACCATAATAACCTTCATGGACAGAGACTTTCCAGTGGCCAGGCACTGAGCCGGAAGCTTCCCATCTGTCCTTTCACTGAGTCCTCCAGACAGCCCTGAAAGAGGGAGTTGGTTTCTCTACTTTAAAGACAAAAAGCCAAGTCCTGGAGCCCTCACAGTGAGGAAATAGCACGACTGGGGTTTTCCTCCAGGGCTTTGTGCTCTGTCCACTATCCCTCAGGGACTGCTTAGGCTTGAGAATGACAATCTCATTTTTAAAATTAAGAACGTAGAATTATACATATTCTGTTACTTTGTTTTAAAGATGTGTGCCGGGCACTGTTCTAAGCTCATTGACATGCATTAAAGTCATGTTAGCCTCACAACACCCCATGAGATTAGAATCCTCATTTTACAGGTGGGGAAACTGAGGCACAGAAAGGTCGCTCCACCTGCCCAAGGCCACCCAGGCTCCACATCCCAGGATTCCAACCTACAGATATGATGCTATCTCTGCTTGCCCTTCAGTCATCTTAAATGAAGCAAAGCATAATTCAATGTCGGGCATTATACATGGGCAGAGCGAGGCAAAGGGGCACCTGTGAGCTGCACTAGTGGGTACACGCTGGGCTGCTGCAGCCCTTCAGTGGGGCGTGTACAGGACTCCATGAAAAGCACACATTGCCAGCGGCTGCTCACCAGCTCACACGAGGCAAACCACGGAGGAGGTGGACACAGGCTGGGCCACCAGGCCCTTGGCTTCAGCCAGGCTGTTACGCCCCCCAAGAAAAGCAGGAGAGCCACCCCCAGGCCTGAGCCAGCGCTGTTTCCCTGCATCCGGGCTCCTCAGTCACTCTGACCCCAGAGGGTCAGCAGAGGCGTCTGCAGGAGGACTCCAAAGAGTGGGAGAAACGGGGGGACAGGGGTGAGAGACAAAACAAATGGGGTGAAAACAAGAAAAGATGAGGAGGAGGACAGCAGAGGGGAGAGAGTGAAACGTGACCTGTTAGGTCACGGGACTCGGGATTGGGTAGTAGATGAGTCGAGTGGCAGCAGAGAGGGCAGCCTTGGGAGGGTGGGGTGTGCGGGGAGGGGTGGGCTTGGAGATCAAAGGGAGTGCGGAATTTTCCACGGAGCTTTGATGCTGATGTCTGACAGGGCAGACAGGCTTCTGCCCTGCAGAGAGAGCAGGCTACGTGGGTGTAAGGCATCCTGGGGTGAGAGAGGCGACACGGAGGGGGGCTGGGATGCCCCAGACGCTGACCCCAGCGCCCTAACACAGCCGTCCTGGCCCACCTTCCACCTCCCAGTCTCGCAGGTGGCTGCCCACCTCCACTCAGCAAGGAGAAGGGCCTCCCAGCCTGTGTAAAAGCACCAGTGATACAGTTCTAGAAATTGTTCTCTAACTCACAGGAAATGAAAACCAAGGGATGTCAGGATTAGGTCAGCTGCAAGTGAGTCAAGACACACGGTGAGTGAATGTCCTCTTGGCCAACATCAGTATTTCCGAGGCAAAGCTGGAAGACACCAGGCCCAGCAGCTGTTCCACCCCAGATCCGAGGACAGGCAGCCAAAAGGACTCCCTAGGAAGGAAACGGTCCCCTAACCTGGCCGAGGCATTGCTACTGTGCAAAGTGGCCCACAGCACCAAACGGAGGAGGCCTGAGGAGAATGAGCCACCCCCAGAAACACGAGGAGATGCTTGGGACCCAGAGCTTTGGGGTGCAGATCCTCGCATGGCTGAGCACGGAGCTCCCGTACCTGCCCGAGCACATCTGGCCACTCATTAGGAACCGGCCTCCGCAGGTTGAAGCCCCTTCCACATCCCATGGGCTGGACAGGTCTGCGATCATGTTTCCTTCCCCACAGATGACCACACGGGGGCATAGAGAACACTTTTCTGCTTTCCTCCAGTAGCCCTTATCACACCATACCAGTGAGTCTAAGCTGATGTGCAGTTAGAATCACCTGAGGGCTTTTAAAGTAGCCCCAGAGCCCCACACCAGAAATTCTACTTTAATTAGTCTGGGGTGGGGCCCTGCTATTGGTTGTTTTTGTTCTGTTTTGTTTTCTTTTAAGCTTCCCAGGTCAGCCTAACATGCAGCCACACTGAGAACCGCTGCACTAGTTGAAATGATACCTTCCCAATGGGGCTTCCTTCACTACCCTGTTTAAATTTGCAATCCCCCTATCTCCCTTCCCTGCTTTATTTTACTCCATTGCACTTTTCACCATTTAACATACTTTCGTTCTTATTATTAATCATGCTCCTGTCTGTCTCCCCTACAGAGTGTAAAGTCCTTGGGGGAATGTGCCGAGCCCTTGATTGATCGTGGGACTTGCCCTTATGAAGCTCGTTACTGCAAAGGAGGGGCTAAACTTCCATATAATTGTGCCTAAGAGTCTCCCCCTGAGTACCTCTTTGTTGCTCAGATGTGGTCCTCTCTCTAACTGAGCCACCTCAGCAGGTGATCTCACTGCCCTCCCCACTACGTGGGACCCAACTCCCAGGGGTGTAAATCTCCCTGGCAACGCAGGATATGACTCCCGGGGATGAATCTGGACCCGGCATTGTGGGACTGAGAATATCTTCTTGACCAAAAGGGGGATGCAAAATGAGATGAAATAGTTTCAGTGGTTGAGAGATTTCAAATGGAGTCGAGAGGTCACTCTGGTGGACATTCTTATGCACTATATAGATAACACCTCTAAGGTTTTAATGTATTGGAATAGCTAGAAGCAAATACCTGAAACTATCAAACTCCAACCCAGCAGTCTGGACTCCTGAAGACGATTATATAATAATGTAGATTACAAGGGCTGATAGTGTGATTGTGAAAACCTTGAGGAGGATCATACTCCCTTTATCTAGTGTATGGATGGATGAGTAGAAAAATGGGGATAAAAACTAAAGGACAAATAGGGTGGAATGGGGGGATGGTTTGGGTATTCTTTTTTTTACTTTTATTTTTTATTCTTACTCTGATTCTTTCTGATGTAGGGAAATGTTTGGAAATAGATTGTGGTGATGAACGCATAACTATATGATCGTACTGTGAACAGTTGATTGTACACCATGGATGATTGTATGGTATGTGAATATATTTCAATAAAACTGAATTAAAAAAAAAAAGTCCTTGAGGGATGACATCTGCCTATTGGATTCACTGCCAGTGTCGGGCACGCGATACATTTGTGTATGAACGACTGAATGCACGAGGGCTGGCCAGGTCTGCCTTGCCCCTGCTGGCCAAAACTGCCTATCTCCAAGTAACACCCCCCCCCAAATGCCCAGCATATAGTAGGCGCCGAGTATGTATTTGTTGAGTGGAAGAGGCATGTTCATGGTTCACAGCAAGTAGGAGGCAAGTCCAGTATCACTAAATTGTGAACTCTTCCCTCTGTCCCTCAGGACCCATCCTCTGAGGGCCTCGGGCAGCTTCCCGGTTCTGGACCAGGAGAAACCTGACCTGCACTCCCACCTCTTGGGAATGCGGAAGGACAGGTCACTCTGGCTCCCTTCCTTTGGGCACTGTGACCCAGCGAGCGGGCCAGCCAGCCAGGGAGAAGCAAAGCAGGCCTTCTGAGCCAGTGGCAGCTTGGTCTGGGTCTCTGAGATCCCCTCCAAACACCGACATGGCCCCTTCTATCCACATATGGAGACTCCTGCCTCCACATCCACTCACCCTCCTGTCAGAGGCAAAGTCACATCTCTCAGAGGCTTTGGAGGCGGAGTCTGCTTAGTGAGCATCATTGCAGGAGGCTGCTCCGATTTACGAGGTACACCTGACTGTGTTCTGTTGCCCAAGGTTCTCTGATCTGAAGGCCACTTTATAACCCAGGGCCCAGGCTTGCAGCAAGGTGCTAATTCATCCATCAACTGACACTTGAGAGCTCATCTTGGCAACATTACCAGGCCCTCCTGGCAGACACACAGAAGCTGGGGTAGGGCCCATTCTGGCTGTGCTCTCCTCCCTAATTGCCTGCCATCTATCAACCACCTCTGACTGCAAGAGGGAGGCACTTCATCCCAATTATGACCTCCCCAGGCAGCGTCAGCTCAGCTTCACCCGCGTGCCTTTCACAATCTCCTTACTGTTCTTCCTTTTTGATGCCAACAGATCCTGCAACTTTATGAAGTCGTCAGCATCTGACCCTTCTCCCGTGTGGAGACCTACATGGAAGGAGCCACATCCCACAGCCCCTCCGAACACCCAGGAGCTGGGTTCTCTTGGCGGTTTGGGAAGAGGGCAGTGCTGATGACCTCCTCCTCTGATTCCCTGCATTCCCCCATTTGGTCCCCACTGCTGGAGCTCCTGCTCTGTGTCTACAACTATGTAGGCTCTGGCATGAAGAGGGAACTCAAGAAATGCCACCAAATATGGGAACTCTGTATTTTTTGCATGATTTTTCTGTAAACCTACAACTTCTCTAATAAAAGCAAAAATTTTTTTAATTAAAAAAATAAAAAAAGAAATGCCACCAAGATGTAAACCATGGGGGTGGGGCAGAGGGGCAGAGGCCTGGGGAAGTCGAGGTCATGGGGCGGGAGAAGGGAAGAGAGTCAGGCAAGGTCTCCACCCAACTCCTAGGATGGATAGCAGGAGCTAAAGGGCCCAGGGTGGGCAGGGTGGGAAGCACACTGGAGGCCCTACTGTGTAGCGTGAGGAGCCAAAGTGGCTGGGCCTCTAAATTGGCCAGGCCAGTGGGTTCTTCCTGACCAAGAGGGCTGCACCTGCAGGGTGCCCTCCATTTGCTCCAAGCCACAAGCTGGGGAGACATTTGGATCCATACCCCTAGTAAAGGAAGAACGATGAGTCATTCATATCCATTAGGTGAATTAGCACAGTGAGCCTATGTCCGTAGTAACACCTGGCTGAGAACAGACATCAGAAAACTGGGTATTTTCCAAGAGATGGTAGAAAAAGATGAGAGAAAGGCATATGAACTAAAAGCTGCCAGAGACCTATCTGGGGGTATAAGCTCAGGAAGGAAAACGGGGAGAAAGCAGAGAGAGGACACCAGACACACTACCAGACATCTGCACGAACTCCACCAACCGGGTCAGCCTAGCCCTTTCCAACTCAGAGACAGGGAAAGAAAGAAGTCCAAGAGGAGAGGCCCTATGACAGGCTTGACCCTCAGGACTGGGTACAGGGGATGCTGGAGTCAAGGAATGTTCTGGAATACACTTTGCCAGGTTTTAGGATCTCCTGCAGACTCATCTGTCCACCCAATCCCTGCTATTTTCTCTCTGCCCATCCAAATCCTAGCCCTGCCATCCCTACAGTGGGATTCCCTGCAGCTCCTTGTGCTTACAAAGTCACAAAACACTTGGGAAGGAGGGAACGACGGCTAATGGTGCTTCTTGACTCTGGGTGGTGAGACTATGGGTGCTTTCTTATTTCCTTCTCCATATTTTCCAATTTGTCTTCAAAGAACATGCATTCCTTGTAAAATAAAAAGGATTCTTTTTAAAGGGACAAAACCAAATCACATCCATATTTTAGGACCTGATTCTAGCCCTTCCATCTTCATGTCTTCCTTGACTTACCCCAGTCCAAAACAATGCTTCTCATGACTGAATTTTTGTCAGAATCAGAAACACAAATCACTAGATGATTTTATTGGGACCATTACTGATTGCAGTCCTTTCAAAGACATAACCTGACATGTTTAACCAGTCAGTGCCTTCCCCACACCTTTCTCACCCTTCCAATCTACCCCAGTGCTCACCATTTTGAATCCAGAAAGCTAAAATAACGAGTCCTGGCTAGCTGCTGGCTGCATTCCCTACCAATGCTGATTCCACACCCCAGGACAAGCTCAGGTCTTTTTGTCAAGACCAATCCCACTGGCTCCCCCACCTCAAGCCACTATCCCCTCATCTCATGGTGGAGGCTGGAAGCCCCTGCAGGAGAAAGGAAGGTGTTTTTGTAGGAGCTCAATATATGTTGGTGGTATGAATAAAATAATATAAAACCACTTCTCTCTGTCACTGGTATGGGGCAGAGTTCAGAACACTCTTCTCATCAATTCTGGGTTTGAGACAGGAATGCAAGGAGTTTCCGGACCTGTGGTCCACAGCCGAGGGAAGTACCTGGAGGCCAACATTTTCCACCCTCTGCCCTCAGGTTCACAGTCCACCGACCGCTCTGAGCACTGCGGGAGTAGCGGGGTCATTGTAATTCAGAACCACGCTGTGGCTGAGCCAGACTGCACGGCGACCTGGGGAACGCAGCCAAGTCCTTGAAGGAGACGGAAGATAATAACCTTAAAAGGGGGAGAAGTTAGGGAGAGCCTGGGGAGAGAGAAGGGAAGGGGGGAGGGAGGGATGAGAACAGGGTGTCCTTCTCCTCTCCTGTCCTCACTCCCTGCAACCCAGCCACACCCTGCCCTGTGGGGAGGGGGCCGTTTACCTCACTCCCACACTAGGGTCAGCAGCCCCTTGGCCAGGACCCGGTTCCAGCCCTACAGGGTCCCTGGGCCCCTGAGAATGGGGCTCTGAACCAAGACCCACCCATCCACTCCATCCTCAGCCCTGGGGGTCCAAACAGACAGAGCCCTACGACGAATGCCCTTTCTTTCTTCTGTGGGGTCCCAGCGCCCCCTGGAGGATGCAGCCTTCTCTCCCTTCACACGGAGAACAGTCTGAAATGACTTCTTGCCCCTTCACCGCCTCAGCTTGTGAAATCTAGGGAGCTCCAGCCTGGGGACAGGCTGATGGGGCATGGGGCCTATCTCATTCTGTAGGAGGCCCATGTGGAAGCAGAGAATCTTTCAGCGCCCTCTCCGGCCTGGCTGGGGCGTTCCCTGCCCCCTGAAACCTTTGGGGCTTGGATTACCTGACCTCAACTCTTGTCCACAGCCCGCCCAGCCTTACAGTGCAGACAGTCTGCAGCTGGCTCCTGCAAGCTGGGCACTTGGCTGCGGGCTCTGCCCAAGCTACCTCGTCCAACCCTCAGCAGCCCTGCAAGGAGCGCCTGGGCCAGGCTGGACCCATTACAGACTATCACATTCTCAAATGCAAAGTCCAGGTCTGCCTGGGTCACTACTCTTCCCTCCTCCTTGCAGCATGCCTGCCAGGAGACAAGCACAGGAGAGATTCGGTATTTACAAATTAATTGGTGTCCAAGGTGTCTTCCCTAAAAGAAGGTGGACTTCATGATGTCAGAGAGTGCCGATCTTAATCCACATCATGTTCCCCACCTCTGGCTGTCACTCAAGGAGCATGGCTGGTGGTCCCCAGAGACGGAGGCAGAGGGAAAACCTTTGCTGAATGGATGACCGAATGGACATAACTATTACCATTCTGCAGAGGAGGAAAGTGAGGCTCAGATCGGGAGGCGTGCCCACAGCTTCTAAGTGGCAGAGCTGGGATGTGAACTGGTGCCCAGCGCGGACTCATCTTGCTCCCGGTCGTGACGGCCAGCCTCTCAGCATTGCCTGGGTTCTGCCCGTGTCTATACCTTTACTGTGACCCCTGGGGACGTGGCTTCCCCTGCAGCATCTTCTCTGGCAGCCCCCTTCCTCCAACTCCTTTGAGGCTGACGGAGCCCCTTCCTCCCAAAGCCGAGCACCAGGAGCCCCACCCCGGAGTAGTCCCTGCTGGCATGTCCCAGAGGCCCATGTCCTGGCAGTGGGGACATCACAACCCACTCCTGAGGCCGGCACTGCTGGCTGGAAGAGGGGCACCCATCTGGGCTGGGGCAGGGAAGGAAGACTCTCAGGCCCAGGTCCGACATGCTGGTGATGGGCCCCAGCTTGGAGCCCTCAACCTGTCCTGCCAGAGGGGCTGGAAGCATCTCCATCTGTCACCACACACTACATGTGAGACCTTCTGGGGGTCTCTGGGGGTTCCCCGGCTTCTGGCCTGCCTCAGTCTACAGCCAGCATCAACTGATCTGACAGGCTCCTCCACCAATCACGGCTGGTGCCCCAGGAATTATTTCTTGCATGACTATTTTCCTCAGGGGCAGAGGAGAATGAGGCCCTAAGAGAGCGTCTGTCACCCTCCCTGCCCAGGCCAAAACTCTCACCCAATCCCATCAGCCTCTTCTCTCTGCTTAGATCTAGGCCCAATTTCACACATAGAGAAATTGATTTATTTTTCTTGTGGCCTTGCTCTTGGTGGGGCTAGAGAACAGCATGTCATCACGTTCTCTAAATATTACAACTCCACAGAGAGTTGATGAATGTGACTCATCACTCTCCATTCTCCAGCTAGAGAATCCCCAGGCCTCTCAGTGTCGATACGGGGATGATGATAATCATTAAAAAAAAAAACAGATAATAACCATTATAGCAGTTCCCAATTACTGAACACTTGTTGTGTGCCAGACATTGTGCTAAGCACTTTTCCCACATCATTTTATTTACTCTTTACACCCCTATTAAGTAAGTACTCCTATTATGCAGATGAAGAAACTGAGGTTCAGAGTGGCTCAATGCCTCTAACCTGCCTGGGTCACACATCCAGGAAATGACAGAGCTGGGACAACATGCAGGGATGCCTAATCTCAAAGCCCTGACCTAACTACTGGTCCCCTGCTGGCTCTCCATGAGCCCAGCCCCCAAACATGTTTCTACATTTGCTGTCACCCTCACTTACTACTCAACCCCTAACCCCAGCCAAAGATTTAACCCCAAAACAAAGACAGGGGCAGGCAATCTGTTTCCATCAGCGGCTGCACCCAGTGCCACTAACGGAGCAGGAAAAGGGGCCCCAGCAGGATATTTGCATGTGACTGATTGAGGCTGGCCTCTGATGTGCACCAGCCACCACTATCCTAGTGATTTCAGAGTGGGAATTACCGCTGTCCCCATGACAATCATTGCATCCTGGCTTTTCTCTCCTTTCATCTCTTTCACTGATCCTTAGCACATCCTAGAACAGAAATACCCCCTCTGTGGCTGGAGTCTGATTCTTGCCATGTGGGTGCTCAGGCCACTCTGTGAAGACAGCGCTGTGCTTTCATCAACCCAAAGTCACTGCTTCCACTGAGGGTGGGCCATTCCTGCAGGGACCACTGTGGAAGAGGCCCAAGTCAGCCCCTCAGAACAATCCCCCTTGCTGGAGGACTGGGGGTCCCCAAGAGCCAGCAACCATGGAACCAGAAGTAAGACAGAGCCTACCATACGGGAGAGGAAAAAGGTTGGGGAGCGAGGATGGGGCAGAGATGCAGTGGTGGCCAGATGTTCCAGCCGTGGGCTCCGCAGCCTGACAAGAGCACCAGCCAGCCAGGTAGGGAAATTGTGTCTTGGATGCTGGACCATTTCTGAGCGGTGAGTTTTCTGGATTCCCTTCATATTGTATTGGTATCTGCTGAAAGCTCTGCTATGCTCAGAGCAACCAAGGAAAAAACATTTTGTCCACACAAATGTCAGACAATGTCAGGGTCAGCGAGACAGTGATCAAAGGACCAAGAGAGAAAAATCTAGACAGAGAACTCATGGGTCCTTTGTGTTGGAACCACTCAGTGGATCACTCTTTCCCACCTGAAATTTGGGTTTCGGGGATTTGTTCTAATAGGGAAGGCTGTTTCTTTACAATGTCCTAATGTGGAGACGCCAGGCTTCGGGGGTGGCCGTCAGTCAGGAGAGGCTCCTGGTGGCTGCTCAGTCAACTACACACACACGCTGGAAGCCAAACCCCCTCCTCCCTGTCCTCTGAGTCTCCTCTTGGCCCTTCCCACATCTCCTTCCCACAGAACCAGAAAAAATAAATAAATAAACAAAATAAAACACTCCTTTCTCCTGGGTATACAAATAACCAAAAACCTCTGATATCAGGAAGATGTCTGGGGCCAATTCTCCCACTTACCCAGCTATGGGCTCTTGGACACATTATTTATTCTCTGTGCCTCAGTTTCCTCATCTGTAAAGTGGAGATAATAATAGTACCAACCTTTTAGGTTTGTTTTGGGGATTCAATGAACACATATCCAAAAGCACTGAGAGCAGGGCCAGGTTAAAACGAGCTCTGTATAAGCATTAACGATTATTACCAGTGATGATTCCACCACGTGAGGACAGAGGTGTGTGTGAGGAGACAAAGCAGACGCCGACAGGTCAGAGCTACCTCAAAGGGTTCAAGCCCAGAAGTTAAGTCCCAGACTCCACTTCCCTCCCTGAGCTCGGCTGCCTGCAGCCCCCTCCTCCGTGTCCCTCCCACCAGGAGCAGCCTTCTTCCTGTGAGACTGGGGCTGCTGCCTGAAGGTCACACAGCTCAGTCCCCGTCACCCTGCCTGGGAGTGGGAGCACAGGGGGCAGGGGGCTTCGGGGGAGTTGGGAGACCCACAAAATTCAGGACATGTGCGCTGTGCAGGTATGTTTTTCTGATGAGACCCAAAGGCCTCTGTCGCCCGGAAGGTTTAGAGCATCTGCTCTGGGGGGTGGATGGAGGTCACACAGGCAGAATCAACAGTCTCGGATCCCAGAACACACTATCCTGCCCTTCCGGCACCATCCGCCTCCCCTTGAACGTACATACGTGTAACATACTCATTTACGTTATTTCCTTTAATCCCTGTATTGAAAATTCAGCCCAGGCCTCCAAGAGGCTCCCTTCACACCAACCTCAGAGGGCTCGTGGGTCCTAAGAAAGCTTGCCCAGGGAGAAAGTAACTCTCTCAAAGGTAAACACAGTGGCTCCTTTTCTGTGCATCTGGGAGGATTATTCAGCTCTCCAGGAAGCCAGGCTGGATGAAGGCCACTGTCTTGCTCCATGGCCCCGTGGAACTAATAAGCAGATTTTGCACTCTATTAATCTACATCTGTTTGCACAACCCTGCTGTCAGCGGCTTTTGTCTAGGGAGGCAGCAGCATGCAGTAAAGGGAGTGTGGGCTTTGGAGCGGGCAGAAGTAGGTGTACCACCCACTCCTGGCTGGGTGACCTTGGGCAAGGGATTTACCCACTCCAAGACTGATCTGTTGATCTGCAAAGTGGGGGTGCTATAAACTGGGGGTGCTAATGAAGATACCCACATAGTAGGGTTATCAGGGGGGACTAGTGATAATGCGAGCAATGCCTCACATAATGCCTGGCACACTGGTGCAAAAGGCATGGAAGCTGCTAGATGGTTGATAAAGACTGTGATGATGATGGTGACACACGGGACCCAGTGTATTTTTCTGTCTCTTCTATTAGACAAGAAGGTCCCCCAAAGAGCCAGTGTTGTGGTCTCCTCCTTTCTCATCCTTCCTTTCATGTCCTCTCCCTGCGGTCTCCCCCACCCCAAAGAAGGTTAAACAGGACCCAGTGGCCGTTCACTCACCTGACCCCAAGGGGCCGGGGCAGAGTGCCCCAGGCAACACAGATTCCAAAGCCACCAGCCCACCCAGTTGGGTTGTGCCCACTTAAGGGGAGGGAATGGGGAGGCCGTGCCGACACCCGCCCTCACCCCGCCAGCCTCACCCCTACCTCACATTGTCATGCTTCTGGATGTAAATCTTATGGAACATCATATCCTCCTGCTTGGCGTTGATGTCTGCTTTCATCTCCATGGCAACGTGACGAGGAAGGACAGACAGCAAGAGCCGCTCCTGGGGAGGGAAGCAGATGCTTTTGTCACGGCTCCTTCCATCTGCCCAGCAGTCCCGTCACCTCCCTGGCACCTGTGCACCCACCTGCAGGGCCTAGAAAACCCCTCAGGCTCTCCCAAGACATGGGCAAGGCCTTGATGTTGGTCATCAGGAGGATGGGGGTGTCAGGGGCAGAAGCAGAGAACTTAGGGAATGAAAATAGGACAAGGTGAGCATGGTTTGGGGTGTGATGCCAAGGTGGTGGTGGCACCTGGTGACACCCCAGGGGGCCATCTCCAGGACACCCCAGGTCCTTCAGCCTTGTTTGCAGCCACACTGTGTGGGGAAAAGCACTCCTGGTGAACCTGCAAGTACTGAGCACCTCAGGCTAGAATCCTGAATTATATTCGTTCAGTCAGTCATCAAATATTTACTGAGCACCTACTATGGTCCAGGCATCATGCTGGGTGCCAGAGGTTACAACCCTGAATGAGACGGACATGGGTCCTCCCTCACAAAGTATCCAGTCTCATGGGAGCACAGGGAGGGGGGCCTGACCTAGGCGGGGGGAGAAATAGGTGGTCAGAGAAGTCTCCATGGAGGACAGAAGGGGGAGGTGGGCAGGCGGGGGCTCCAGTTCCACGCAGGGGCAGCAGCCCAGGAGTGGGGAAAAGCAAGGTGACTGTGAACCCCAATTTGTTAAAACAGGCCAAAGGGGAGGTGGGAGAGAAGTGAGGTGAGGGCCCTCTGCAGGGCCATGTGTCCCATTCTGGGGTCCGGACTTGGCCTCCTTTCTGCGTTCTGCCCTGCTCCAAGGTGCCCAGCTGCCTCCTGGGAGGAGGGTCCCTCCCTGCCTTCCACAGCCCACCCCATGCAGCAGGTTCTGCTGGCCTCTCACATAATCTCTCTCACCTCCACCCTCCTCACTCTCCTTGCCCTTAACTGTGCACTGGGGGCTGGGTCGCTCCCTCGTGGGGCACCGAGATTTAGTTTCTGCCTCCTCTCCTTTCCTGGTTCTTATTTCCCCTCCTGCCCCAAACATAAGCATCACCTCCCCTCTGTCCTCCTTTGGTTCACTCTTGCCCTCTGGGAGCAAGTCCACTCCCAAGGCTTCCACTGTCACCTCCTGCCCGGGTCTCTTCGCCCACCCTTTGCCCACCACCTGGACATCACACCCCAACCACACTCACCTTGCCCTATGCTCATCCCCTGAGTTCTCTGCCTTTGCCCTGGACACTCCCACCCTCCTGATCACCAAGGTCAAGACCCTGCCCATGCAAACTGTTCCTCCTTTTCAGAACTTTTCCTCTGAGACTCATTCCTCTCCCCTGCCCCGGTTCTGGCCAACACGGATGAGGTCCTGCTGATTTCAAAACAGCCTTCAGATGTGTCCTTTCTGTTCAGCACCCACCTCCACTGCCTGGGGCAGTTCCCTGACTCGGGGGTTCCTGCCACCCCGCCCTGGCCAGACGGCCCCCCACCTCGGCCCTCCTTGAGCCTGTACGGCCCCAATCTCTCCAGTAAACTGCTTTGTGAGGTCACGCCACTGCTCAAGACCTCCAAAGCCTCCCTGGGTCCCACCAACCACATGTGAAGTGGATTCCTCTGGGGCCCCCTGAAGCCACTCTTCCTTATTTCCCACTGCAACCCAACACCCTGACTCCAACCGCCCCCCTTCTGGCTCACTCCCACCCACCTGGGCCTGGCTGTTGTTTTCTCATTGCAGAAGCCCCCACCTAATGTCCCAGCCTCAGTCATCTGCAAAGCTCCTTCTCCTGGAAGCACACTCTGACCCCCCTCTCCCTGGGGATCCTGCAGCCCCCACGGGGCTGGTCTGTGCTGGCTCTCAGACTCACCCATTCCTGTCTCTCCCACAGCCTCTAGCAGGTCCAGGCCGCCTTCAGATCCTGCCTGAGTGACCAGGACAGCCCCCGAATCAGTTCCCTGTCTCCATGCTGGCTGCGTGTGATCCGTTCTCCATGCTACAGGCAAGTGGAGTGACCTTTCTAGAACACATGCCTGACCACATCACTGCCCTGCTTAAAACTCTCCTATGCCACTCGAAGCTTCCAGTATGTGCCCCCACCCTAGCCTGGCCTCAAGGCATCCACAAACTGGCCCTCCCTACCCCTCCACAGTCCTCTCCCAGCACACCCTGAATTGCCATCCACACTTCACTCCAAATATAGTGAACCAAACTTTCAGTGGTTTTTCTTGCTTTGCACACATGAGTTCCTTGCCTGGGATCTTTGACATCTTGACACATTGCTCCTAACCCTCCTTCAGGTTTATCTCCATCTCCTCTGGGGATCCATTTCAGGGGGAGGGCCCAGCTCTGACTGCCAGAGTCCCCTGGCTCCCCAACCCTTCTGGCAGAGCCCCTGATCACCTGCATCGCCATGGCCTGTTAACTGTCTCTCTCTTCACTGTGCAATGAGAGGCCTCCTTGGATGACAGGAGCTGGGTCTTGTTCAGTTCCATAGCCCAGAGCCTTATGCTCACAAAATGCTGATAAACTAGTTAAGGATGTTGTTCTTTGTGGTTCTGTCTGGTCTCCCCAGTCATCAATAAACACAGCTGTTGATGGCCATCTCATATTTACTGAATTCTCAGTAAATAGCTATGGAGATGGAAACACGAACTAAAGGACAATTCTGTGACAGCAAAGGATGACTGGCAGACAGTGTGCTACCCATTGTTTGGGTGCAGGAGAGGGCTTCCAACACCCATAACTGCTTCTGGGGCTGAGGGCCAGGAGCAGCCAGGAGAACAAGTCTCAGTCCCTCACCATGCAGGAGGCTTCACCCAGGGATCCCAAGAGCTGATCCTTCTGCAGAGGGCAGGAAGGGGACCCGAGAATTGCTGGACTCCAGAGGGGCGAAGAGAACAGCCTGTCCCCAGGGAGATGGTTGTCCCTCCTCGGTACCTCGGCCCTGAACAAGGTAAGGCAAAAATATCTTCTTCCCCAAATCCCTATGGGTTTGGTGGAATGTCCAGCCTAGCTAGAGACAGAGTAAGTAAACTGCAATGAACTCTGAAATGCTAATGTTTATGAAGAAGGAATGAAGTTCAGAGACATAAGCTTGTAAAGTGAGAGGCACTCCCTAAAATGGAAGGGGAAGGAAGCTACCCTGATCTCAGCCAAGAGATACTGGGGCCTGGACTGTAGTGATCGAGGAATTTGGGGGCTAAGGGGTGAGCCAAGTGTGGCATACTGCAGGTGAGGCAAGCTTCCCAAGAAAAGTCAGTGGGAGGGCGCTCGGGATACCAGCTGAGCAGGGCTTTCATCCAAGAGGCTGGACCAGGAGCCCAGACAGGGCCATGGAGCAAACGGGGAAAGCCAGGTCTCCAAGTGGAGAACCTGGTAAGACCTGCGGCAGCCCAGAGGCAGCGCCGGAAGGGAAATCAGGAACAGACAGAGAATCAGGCAGGGCCTGGAGAGATGTCTCAGAGCTGTATACCCCTGCTTCGCTGTCTGGATGCCACCAGCCTGTGTTACTGCCACTCACCTAGGATGGCTGCTACCTGGGCCAGAGATTCCTCATGCATCGGATAACTGCCCTGCATTTAGGGAGGCTGCGGCACACACTCCAATGTCAACCAGGAGGGCATGGGGCCTAGCTGTCCTGCTCGTGTCTGCCCCTGCTCCCACTCTCAAGGGCAGCTCCCAGGATCATATCTGCCATCAGGGCTAATGTAGTGTTTGGTACACAGGAGGGCTCCACCAGGGTTTGTGCAGGATTTTGGAGTTTGTAACTCCCCGACATACAGACACGAACGTAAGAGAGGGAGGACCCTCTGGCGTGGAGGATGTTTCTCTAGTGGGAGTCACAGCTATGATATGTCCAGGGGGAGCCCTGTGGCCATGCTGACCCCTCCCCTCTCTTCCCCAGGACCCCTCCAGGTCTCCCCTCTGGAGCTAGGCAGCTCCATCCTGTCTCAGATTCACCAGGAGCCCCGTCTGGTGCACATGCACGGGAGAAGAGACAGAGTCCCCAAAACAGCTGTGGTACGGGGTACAACAGGGGCTCTCGGGTGCTGTCTCCTCTCCTCTCTCACCCCTCCTCGGAAGGAACGCCTTAATCTTAAACTTAATATTGAATTTAAATCCCAACTTAAAAAGTTGGGAATGCTGACTGGTCTCACACCTCCAACTCACCAGCCCCGCTGGGAAGAGGGGAGCCTGGGAGGGAGGGGGAAGCCAGCTCCACTTCACCTTCTGCCTCCCAGGGCCTGGCTGCTGGGCTCTTTGCAAATCACAGGGATACTGCAAGGAGGCTCCGGGCCAGGGAATGGGGAGAGCTCTCCGGAGTCCCTCAGAGAGGATTCCCACAGAGCCAGGAATGCTGGGCTCCCTCCAGAGGCAACATTCCCCAGGGAGGTGGGGCTGGGCAGCAGGAGGGAGCACAGCTTGGGGGAGGAGGCGGAGCCCCCAGGCGGGGCGGTGGGCTGGGGCAGTGGGCTGGGGCAGGTCTTGAGTCTGTTTGCTCCTCTCAGCTGCACAGGGGGCAGGGGGGCTGCAAGCCGACAGCCCCCACTCACCTGCTGCTGGTTCTCCCGCTGCGAGTGGAGCCGCGCCTGGATGCACTCCCGGGTCTCCTGGAAGGCCTGTCTCTGGGAGACCTCAGCCGGGTAGTGGGTGCAGACGCCCACGATGTTGGTGCAGGAGAAAATAAGGACGTTGGAGACAAGCTGCAGAGGGAGAGATAAGCACACCCAGCTCATCAGTGGAGCAGCTGCCAGTTACTGGACCATCCCGGAACCCCCAGCGCCACCCCCACCCCACTTAGCAAACACACCCCTGGCGGCCTGCAAACAAATGCTGCACCCCACACACAGAAGACTGCCAGGAGTAGCCAAGCATAACGGGCCAGGCTCTCTCAGGTCCTCAAAGCACTAAGCCGGGCTCGCCTGGAATGGGGTATGGCCCCTAAGGGCACCGAGTCACTGAAGAATCATCCTGAACATGTCCACAAATACAAAAAAGTGAAAGGCTAAAGGTACTGATGACAGACTGTACGAGTGCTAGGGGCAGCAGGGGAAATGAAAGGAAGTTTCCACGAGAGTGGAACTTTCTTGAAAGTATAACAGAGTCCAGCATAGGACAAAGGGCTGTCCCTCCACAGGCAAGCCTTGGCTTATTACTCCCCAGAGAACTGCACCAGTGAACCAAGTACTCGCTGGCCACCCATCAGATAGAAGGGTGCTGAACACTACTGAGAATGAAAGGAGAAGGTTCCAGCCAGTAGGGATCAGGGCTCAGGGCTGGTCTCATCTCCTTTCTTCCAAGGTTTCCATTCTTTCTCTGTACCAGCACCAAAGCCCCCGACACCCCCCCCCACACCAGCTGGAGAGCATCCCCCATGCCCAGCCTCCACCCTGATCCTTTGTGTGTGGAAAAATACCACGGCCACTGCAAGTGAGCAGACAAGGCTGGAATTCTTTTGAAAGGACTATTTACTGAAAAACTAAGGGAAAACACCACATAACACAATGCAACCCCCCAAAAGCTAAACTTACACAGCACATTTCAGATTCTAGAGACCAGGTGCTTAGAGGATGCCAGGCACAGCTCCCGGGGTGTCTGACTCTGCTCCTGCCCCTTCCTCAGGGCCATGCAGGGCAGCAGCCAAGCAAAGGTGCTCGGGCGTCCAGGCCGTGGGGGCTTGACCTGCATGGCAATCACTCCCTCCACAGACCGAATTCCAGGATGGGATGTTTGGGGTTTTCTTTCCTATTTGTATTTTTTATTTTGGAGTAACGAAAGCATTCTAAAATCGATGGTGGTGAGGAATGAATGCACAACTATGCAATAATACTGTGAGTCATTGGTTTTATGGATGGCATGGTTGTGTGAATATATCTCAATGAAATTGCATTAAAAAAAGAAAAGATGCTATCTAATAGAAAAGTTGGTATGTGTTCGTGGAAATTTTAAAATTACTCAGTAAAATAATTGTCTTCTGAGCTTGATAAGACAAAAAAAAATTAAGCAACAAACAAACAAACAAAAAAACCTGCTGAATTCTTAGTCCCAGCTGCAGAAAGGGAACACAGGGTAGGTCAGCCCCGGACCCTTCCATGGTGGCTGCTCTGGCCCTCAGCCCTGTGCCGGCCCATTTACCCACCCAGCTGTGACTCGGCAGAAGGCTCCTACACCCTTCTTCTGGGAAGCTTTTTGTCTCTGGAACCTACAAGCTCTGTCCCTGACTCATATTCATTCTACCCAAAGCCTTTTCCCAGCCCGGCTTTCTGGAGACCCTGACCTTTGCCTCGGGTCCTCTCCAGCACTGAGGCCCAGAGGCTGTGTGGAGCCCGTGCCGGACGTGGTCCCATCATTTCCTGGTTCCTTCTTCCACCTCCACCATGCCTGCTCCATTCAATGAATAGAAAGAGATGTTCTCTCTCTTCCCATTTTAAAATTGCATTCTCTCCTTGGCTACACAATGAATTCCAGTTTCCTGGCTGAAGGGTGCTCTGAGCCCCCATCACATGTCAGATTAATTCACAGGTGCTTCCTGGATGTTCCTTGGGAAAGGGCAAGCTCAAATTTCCAGTTCCACCAACATGGCCAGCTCCTCCTGATGACTCAAAACTCCTACTGCCTCCCACCCAACCCCATCCACCTCCAAGTCCTATTACCATTTTGTAATATTTAGAAACTGTAAATATTTGGCATAGAAAAAACCCAGCCTATTTATAACTAGGAAAGAAGACCCTGCTCCGCAGAAATTTACAATCCAGTTGAGGAGGGAAGACATGAAGACAGAAGGAGAACCAGCAATGTGAAGTAGTTAATTGGTTTATACCAGGCAAGGTTAGAGACCTTGGGGTGGGGGTGGGAGATAGTGCTGTCATGATGAGGAGACCTTTCAGCAGGGTGTGCTGGCCTCTGAGTTAGGAGTTGTCTGGAAAGGCAGGTAGGCATGGGAAAGGATATCCCTGGTTTAGCCACTGGGAGGCCTCTGTCCCCAAGGCACTCTGGGTCCGTGCTGGTTTGGATATATTATGTCCCCCAGAAAAGCCATATTCCTTAATGCAATCTTACAGCGGCAGACTGATTAGTCTGTCGATTAGGTGGAACCTCTGGCTGAATTATTTCCATGGAGGTGTGGATCCCGCCCATTCAGGGTGGGTCTTGATTAGTTCACTGGAGTCCTTTAAAAGGAGAAGCTGAGAGAGACATTTTGGAGAGAGAAGCTAGGATATGTGGTCCAGAGTTTGCCCCTGGAAGAAGCTAAGAATCAACACAGACTCTGAGGCTTGGAGACGTGGACAGATGGATATTGGGATATGCTAAGCTAAGATATAAAGCCTAGAGTTTGCCTCAGAGAAGCTAAGAGAGGACCCCCACACAATTAGAGAGAAACGCCATGGAAGAAAGAAGTAAGAATGCACAGGAGCCAAGAGAGAGGAGCTGAAACACAACCCGGGACGAGCAGATGCCAGCCATGTGCCTTCCCCATTAACAGAGGTCTTCTGGACACCATCGGCCATTCTTCAGTGAAGGTATCCTCTTGTTGATGCCTTAGTTTGGACACTTTTATGGCCTTGGAACTTTAAATTTGTACCCGAACAAATCCCCTTTACAAAAACCAGTCCATTTCTGGTATTCTGCAAAATAGCAGCATTAGCAAATAGAACAGGTCCTTAAATAATCTGAGGCTTTCTGCTTCTCAAGTGCACAGAAAGAAATTGTAGCTGGAAAGGCAGGGTGGAGCCAGATCAAAGGCTGAGAAGGCCAGGCACAATTCTTGTACAACAGCAACCACCATGGACTGTTGAACCAAAGAGTAGCAGGATGAGCACACAGCTGGGGGAATATTTATCAGGGGGCAAATTATAGGGAGTGGGAGATGGGTCAGGAGCTACCACAGAAGCCCAAAGAATGAGATAACAAAGACTTACAGGAGGCTGGGGCTGGGCAGGGCAGAACTGCCTCCGGAGAAAGAACCCAGAGACCTAGATGGAGAAACTCGAGGAAGAAAGAGACCACAGCCTGCAGTATTAACCCGTGCAGTGACTGTGGAGAGGGTCTGAGAACAGGCCTCTGGGAAGCCACTGGGGACCACTGAGAGAGGGGTAAGGAGAGAGAAAAAGATGAGGAAGCGAGGCTGGGGTGTAGACTACAGGGAATTTTGAAGGATGTTCAAATTAGAGGAGACCTGTTTGAAAGGAGGGAGGAAGGTGCCAGAAGATAAAATTTTGAGTGAAGCAGGAGGAACTGGTAAGAAGATGAGAAGCTAGTCTCAGACAGGATGATGCACCGTGATATTACAATATGACCACGTGGGGTTTATGTCAGGAATGGAAGGCTGGTTCAATTTCAAAAATCAGTCAATGTTGAGGGTTTAATATCCGGAATATATAAAGAGATCCTACGACTCAACAACAAAACAACAAACAACTCAATTGAAAAATGGGCAAAAGACATGGATAGACACTTTTCCAAAGATGAAATACAAATGGTTCAAAAGCATATGAAAAGATGCTCAACTTCACTGCTATTATGGAAATGCAAATCAAAACCACAGTGAGATATCGTCCACACCTACCAGAAAGGTCATAAAACAAACAAACAAACAAACAAACAAAAAACCCAGTGAACTACAAGTGCTGGAGAGGATGTGGAGAAGAAGGCATACTTAATCACTATTGCCAGGAATGTAGAATGGTGCGGTCACTCTGGAAGGCAGTCTGGCGTTTCCTCAGGAAGCTAAGCATCAAATTGCCTTATGATCCAGCAATCCCATTACTAGGGATATACTCGGAAGAAGTAAAAGCAGGGACATGAACAGACATTTGCAACTGCTGTTGAAAGCAGCATTATTCACAATTGCCAAGAGATGGAAACAGCCCAAATGTCCATCAACGGAAGACTGGGTAAACAAACTGTTAGAAACATACGATGGATTATACAGCTGTACAACATAATAAAGTCATGATGCATGCAATAACATGGACGAACCTTGAGGACATTGTGTTGCACGAAATAAGGCAGAAACAAAAGGACAAATACTGTATGGTCTCACTAATATGAACTAACTATAATGAGCAAACTCTGAGAGTTAAGTTGAGAACACAGGTTATCAGGAGATAGAAAGAGGGTAGAGATTGGGCATTTGATGCTGAAGGAGAACAGAATGTTTAACAAAATCAATTGTAAAGATTCAGAAATGGATAGCACAAAACTGTGTCATGGTAGCACAATACTGTAAGTATAACAAACAAAGCTGAGTGCAAGTATGGTTGAAAGAGGAAGGCTAGGGGCATATATGCACCAGAAGGAAAGCTAGGGGATAAAAACTGGGACTGTATAACTTAGTGAAACCTAGAATGGACAATAACAGTGATTAAATGTACAAAAATAGGAAAGTTTTTACATGAGGGAGAATAATGAATGTCACCATTGCAAGGTGTAAAAAATGGGATGGTACATGGAAAAAATACAATTAATGCAAACTAGGATCTATAGTCAACAGTAACAATGTAATACTCCTTCATTAAGTGAAACAAAGGCAATATACTAAAGCTAATGAGAGAGGGATATAAGGGAGGGGTCCGGAATTTTTGTTGCTGTTTCTCTCTTTTTTTCCTTTTCTCTTCTTTCTTTGCAGGAGAAATAGAAATGTTCACATGTAGATTGTGGTGGTAAATGCTTAACTATGTGATTACCAGCAGTCGTTGATTGTACACTTAGGATGGATTATACGGTATGTGAATAAAACTTTTAAAAAATAAACAGAAAGATAACAAGTGCTAGAGAAGATGTAGAGAGACAGATGTATCTATTCACTGTGAGTAGGGAAGTAGAATGGTGCAGCCCCTCTGGAGGGCAGTGTGGTGGTTCCACAGGAGGCTAAGTATAGGGTTGCCAAATGATCCTCCAACCCTGTTATTAGGTACATGCTCAGAAGAACTGAAAGCAGGGACACGAATAGGCATTTGCACGTTTTATGGAGGCATTATTCACAATTGCCAATGGATGGAGGTGGCCTAAGGATACATCAACTGATGAACAGAAGGGCAAAGTGTGGTATATGCATACTACAGAATACTCAGTGGCTACTAAAAGGAGTGAAGTCGTGAGGCATGCAACTAGGCGGATGAAACTTGAGGATGTTATGTTGAGTGAAATAAGGCAGAGGTGAAAGGACAAATATTGTATGGTCTCACTAATATAAAGTAACTATAATAAGCCAACTTTGAGAACTGAATTCAAGAGCATAGGCTATCAGGAGATAGAAAGTGAGCAGGGATTAGGCAATTGATGATTAAGGAGTACAGAATATTCAATAAAGCTCACTGTAAAGGTTCCTCGATTGAAAGCTCTTACAGCAGTCACATTTATTCCTGAGTTTTAACTGTTATTTCTAAATTCTGAATGCTGAGCTCTTTGTGTATAGCCTGGTAGTTCCCTGGAACTTGGGTATCTGTGAGATACCTGAGACTCCGAGTTAGAGTTCTGCAGTTCTGAAAGTCAGCATCACTCCATACACAACTGTTAAAATTAACTTCAATTAGAGATATTAATGAAGTGGATCTGGTTAGGACTAAGGTAAATCAGAATACAGGGTAAAGGATGATGTTGTCTGTATTTTGAAATTCCAACTTCTGTGTAAGATCAAAGGAAGTAAGTTTATTTTGTCCAAAATTGAAATTTTCTTTAGCACACTGTCTAATTAACCTGTCTTGTCAGTGTATTTAAACAACCTAACTACACGGAGCCTAGAATAGAGAATGAGATATTGCTACTCTATACAGGTTAATGTAATACCCTGATATATTCATTGAGTATTTGGGGCAGAAAATAGAAAAGTATTTGCAAAGTCCCCTTGAAGGACTGGAGAAAAAAAAAATGTGGAATTACTCAACTTCCCCACCTGGGGAATCCCTGATATTCTCTCAAGCACTAGGGATTCCCAATGCAATAAGCCAAGCCCTCTATCTTGAGACTTGCCCTTATGACATGTATTTCTGCAATGGTGAAGCTAGGCCTTCTTATAATTATGCCTAAGAGTCACCCCCAGAGAACCTCTCTTGTTGCTCACATGTGGCCTCTCTCTCTCAGCCAACTCTGCAAATAAACTCACTACCTTCCCCCTTACATGGGACATGACTCCCAGGGGGGTAAGTCTCCTTGGCAATGTGGGACATGACTCCCAGGAATGAGCCTGGCCCTAGCATCATGGGATTGAGAATGACTTCCTGACCAAAAAGGGGGAAAAAATGAAACAAAATAAAGTTTCAGTGGCTAAAAGATTTCAAATAGAGTCAAGAAGTCATTATGCAAGCTTCAACCAGATATTGCAAACTGCCACAGTATGCCAAGCCCCAACCAACAGTATTCCTAAAAACCCTAATGCCCTGCATTCTAAGACTCTATAAATGTATTACTTAGTAAGTTTATTTTTTCAAAAACTAAAGGCCTCTAGATTGTTCCTATGCCAGATAAGCCCTAAAACACAGAAGTACCAATCCCTCCAAGAACATTAACCAGTTCCAATCCTCTACCACATAAGGCTGACACCCCTTTCCAGCACAAAGAACCTAAAATGGTCATTGCCCAGATATCCCTGAAGACTGACAGAATGATCAAATGAGAGGGAGGAGGTGTAACTGAGAAACTAGGATCTGACAAATAATTATGACTCTGAATCATTATACAGATATTTCTTTTTAGTTTCTAGTGTATCAGAGTAGCCAGAAGGAAATACTTGAAACTGTCGAACTGTAATGCAGTAGACTTGATATTTGATAATGATTGTATAATCATATAGCTTTTATTATATGAGCATGTGATTATAAAAATCTTGTGGCTGACACTCCCTTTATCCAGTGTATGGGTAGATGAGTAATAAAATAAAGTCATGAATGAAAAAAAATCAATCAAATCAGTCAATGTAATTCACTATATTAATAGACCAAAAAAGAAAAAAAAGTAGTCATTTCAATAGATACTGGAAAAGCATGACAAAATTTAACATCTATTCATGAATGAAAAAAAATCTCAGAAAATTAGGAATGGAACTGAAGTTCCTTAATCAGATTCAATGGCATATACCAAAAGTCTTCAGCTAACATCATACTTAATGGTAAAAGACTGAATGGTTGTCTGTCCCCACTCACCATTCCTATTCAACATTGTACCGAAGGTCTTAAGATGCAATAGGACAAGAGAAAGAAATTAAAGGCAGACAGATTGGGAAGGAAGGAATAAAACTGTCTCTCTCTGCAGATGATACTGACTGTCTACGTAAAAAATCCCGAAGAATCTACAAAACAGGTACCAGAACTAATACAGGAGTTTAGCAAAGTTATGGGCTGCAAGCTCAAAATACAAAAAGCAATTGTATTTCTATTTACTAGCAACAAACAAGTAGAAATGGAAATTTAAAAAAGCACCATTCACAACTGCACTAAAACTTTAAATACTTAAGTACAAATCTATCAAAATATGTGCAAGCCGTGTTCACTGAAAACTACAAAGCACTGAGGAAAAAAACAAACAAAAAAATAAACAAATGTAGAGGTATACCATTTCATACTTTGGAAAATTCAATATGGTTCAGAGATCAGTTCTTCCCCAAACTGATTTATGGATCAGCACAGTTACAATCAAAATCCAATGAGCATTTTCTTTTTTGTAGAAATTGGTAAGCTGAGTCTAATATTTATACAGAAAGGCAAAGGGACTAGAATAGCCAAAACAATTTTGAAAAAGAAGAACCAAATTGGAACCTTTACAAAACCTGATTTTGAGAATTGAAACAGTGTAGTACTGGTATAAGGATAGAAATACAGATTAATGGAAAAGAATTGAGAATCCAGAAATAAACTCATATTTACGGTCAGATGGTTTTTGACAAGAGTACCAAGACGATTCAGTGGGGGAAAGGAATAGTTTTTTCTGTAAATGGTGCTGGGAATGAAGTTGGACCCTCTCCCCACTTCACACCATATATGAAAATTAACTTAAAATGGATCCAAGACCTAAGGCTAAAACCATAAAAATTTTAGAAGAAAACACAAGAGTATATACTTATAATTTTGGATTATGACATCAAAAGCACAAATGACAAAAGAAAAAAGATAAATTGAACTTCATCAAAACTGAAAACTTTTGTGCTTCAAAGGACACCACTGAGAAAGTGAAGAGACAGCTCACAGGATGGGAGAAAATATTTGCAAATCATTTATCACACCTTGATTTTGACAAATGTATAAAGACAATAAACGCAGAAAGGATAGTCATTTTCAATAAATGGTGTTAGAACAATTGGATATCCATATGATAAAAATGAGCTTCACAAAATATAAAAAAATGAACTCAACATGGTAAAATAGGCCTAAATGCAAAGCCTAAAACCACAAAACTTTCAGAGGAAAACACAGTACTTTGAGTTAGGCAAAGATTTCTTAGCAACAACACCAAAAGCATGATTCACAAAAGAAGGAAATTAATAAATTGGATTTCATTAAAATTAAGAACAATCTGCTTTTCAAAAGACACTTTTAAGATAATGAAAAGCCAAGACACAGAACGGGAAGAATTATTTGCAGATCACATACCTGTCTGATAAAAGACTTATAGCCAGGATACATAAATAACTCTCAAAACTCAGCAATAAGAAAAACAAATTACCCAAATTTCTAAAGGGCAAACCACTTGAACAGATGCTCTATTAAAAAAAAATGTGATGACAAATAAGCACATAGAAAGATGTTCAATGTCATTAGGCATCAGGGAAATGCAAATTCAAAAGGAGAGAGATACTGCTATATACCTATTAAAATGGCTTAAATTAAATTCAAATTAAAAAATAAAAGAAAAAGCACTGGAAATAACTAGCACTAGTGAGAATGTGGGGCAACCAGAACTCTCAGGTCTTGCTGGTAGGAATGAAAAATGGTACAGCAACCTTGGAAAACAGTCTGGCAACTTCTTACAAAGTAAAATATATACTTGCTATATGACCCACTAACTTCACTGCTAGGTATTAAAATGAAATGCAATGAAAAAAAATATTTTCACACAAAAACCTGTATGTGAATGTTAATGGCAGTTTTATTCATAATCACCCAAAACTGAAAACAACCCAAAAGGCCTTCAACTGGTGGTACATCCTCATGATGGAACACGACTCAGCTAAAAAAAAAGGGAACAAACTAACAATATACACACCGATGTGAATGAATCTCAGATGCACTGCGCTAAGTAAAAGAAGCCAGATGCAAAAGGCTATACACTGTATGGCTCTGTTTATATGGCACTCTGGAAAAGGCAAACCTGTAGGGACAGGAAACACATCAGCAGTTGCCAGGGGGAAGGGGATGGGGAGAGCTGACTACAAAAGACCAGCAGGAGAGCAACTTTTGGACAATTGTTCCATCTTGATTGTGCTGGAAATTATATATGCCTGAGTACTGTACACTAAAAAGGGTGAATTTTACTGCATGCACATTATACCTTAATAAAAGGAACAAGAGGAAGACCCAGGAAGGACTAGGAGAGAGA